>QRDG01001438.1:0-50876 GCA_012064385.1 Puccinellia tenuiflora
ATTTTGTCGTCGATCGTCGGAGTTTCCTAAGTCTTCGGAGTTTTCTGCTAATTGGCAGCTATCTACTATTATCGCGTAGGAATATTTGAATTGTTGTTATCTGTGGACATGCGCGTGTGTATTAAATTCGTGATCACTCTATTGTGTTGTGAACTTATGACATTTGAATGTGTTGTGAACCTGTACTGTATTGTATATGTG
The DNA here is from genome assembly GCA_012064385.1 of Puccinellia tenuiflora. Taxonomy (NCBI): domain Eukaryota; kingdom Viridiplantae; phylum Streptophyta; class Magnoliopsida; order Poales; family Poaceae; genus Puccinellia; species Puccinellia tenuiflora. Next base: position 202 of record QRDG01001438.1, read on the forward strand.
TTTCTGCCTTAGAACTGTTGAAATAATATTTGCTTCATGTGATAATTTTATTTGACCAAAAAAAAATTAGTTACCTTGTGGCGCGGCCAGGCTTCGATAAATTCCTGGGTCCGCACTGCTTATGGCCTCTTCTTGGCACCTCTCCGACAGCGCGTTCTCTCATGGCCTCTGCTTCGGCGACACCGTGCCGCTCAAGTGCCGCTGCTGCCTGTCCGTGGCCTCCGGGAACCTTACCTCGCGCTGCGGCGCCAATAGCCACCGCCACGCCGGCATCTGGAGCGACGACTGCTTTGTCTCCTACGCGACTGTCGTGGATATGGGGACACGGGTACCCGCAAGAAGGATTAACGTGGCCCATCAGGAGGAAGCCCAGAAGGCCGACTCTAGTCAGAATAGGAAAAGGACTCACCTTCCTACTTGTATTAGATTAGCCGAGTCCTAAGAGGACTCTACTTGTAAGCCGGCTTCCTCCACCTTTATAAGGAGGGGCAAGGCGCCCCAAGAGGGCACGACCAACAAACCCGACAGACCCAACACAACAAGATAGACGGGACAGAGCCCGATAGATCTACACAAGAGGAGCCGCCTCATCGGCGACTTCCACCATGAGAGGAATACAACCTAGCCACAAACAGCACGTAGGGATATTACCGGATGATGTTTCCCGGGTCCCGAAGCTGTATAAATCTTGTCTCCCATGTCGTTCGTCTACTAACCCACATCGACGATGCCCGCGCGTACATAGTCCCGTATCTTCATCGTCGGTTCATACCACGACATTTGGCGCCCACCGTGGGCTAAGTGCGCGTGGATTCACAACTCGATGGGTCCAATCTTCATCAACAACGATGTCGGCGAGTTCTTCATCAACACAGCGGCCGCGGGGGCTCGACGTCAACATCGCCCTCGTGTGTTGCTGATCAACTCTATCAGATTCAAAAACTGAGTCAGCAACAACATCGCAGAAGCCGGCATCGCCGAGACCGGATCAAGAAACAGCATCAAGCCTACATCCAGGACTCGGAGTCAAAGTTCGTTCCGCCGACTTGTTCGGTGCGGACACGAGCTGACATCCAACCTGACTGCAATAAGGAAAAAGAAAAGAAAGCAGTGCACAAGCTGTCGCAAGGATCAAGGAAAAGGACAAAGAAGGACTCGAGTCGGATCCTGATTTGGCCGCCGTATCCGGCCGCTGCTCAGGCGATGACTGAATAGAAGCAACTTCCATATCAACGCATCTACGTCACGTGAGCCAGCTCAAAAATAATATTATTTGCTTGGCTTGCACGTGAATCGAGGAGCCATCAGAAGAAATAAACAAAAAAAATAAAGGAAGTCGGGTGTTATTAGTACTCATGCGTTGGAGTGCAAATTGACAAACCGGCAACCAGTCAGGAAGACTCGGACGAGCTGTGGCCAGCTTCTCCTACAACAACGATCGTCAAGGAAAGAAAAGCTGGTTAGTTTGATGGTGCGCAGAAGCCAAAGGAAGAAAAAAAAAAGGAAAAGCAAGGAGTCAACTGCCATACGTTACGTGGAAGCAAAATCCAATTTGGAAGAAGAAGAAAAAAAAAAGGTGGCCAAAGGAGTGATCACGTGAAGGCCAGCTTCAACTACGGAATAGTATACGCGGTTCAAGAATCAAGAATAGAAAAGGAAAGAAGAAAGTACAGACCGGGTGCAAGTAGTACTCGGAGTAGCACTAGCAACGCCGGCCGAATCCCTGTGATCGTCTGCTCGTTCTTCGCCGACTCGTCGTTATCGACTACAGCAGAAAATAACCAGCTAAGTCGCCTTTTTATTTAAATTTTATATTTTATTCATTCAGTTAAATTATACAAAGTCAGCCCTTTTAAGTTAATTCCGGATTAATTCCGAGAGCTATATATCTGGCTTATGAAGAAATTGCAGAGATAATCCAGATGATTACAATGTAAGTTTTAAATAATGCAAGGAAGCTAATATAAGTTGAGTACCATTATTATCTCTGAAAATTTAGGTGGCATATCAAATCAATCCTTGGAGGCTTAATATAGCCAAATCTCAAAGTCGGGTTCTTTAAAAACCCGCCATGGATTTCTCAAAAGTCGAGCTATTGCTCGCAACGGATTTTTCAAAAGTCGAGCTATTGCTCGCAACGGATTTCTCAAAAGTCGAGCTATTGCTTGCACTGGATTTCTCAAAGTCGGAGCTATCTATTGCTCGCAACAGATTTTTCAAAGTCGAGCTATCTATTGCTCGCAACGGATTTATTAAAGTCGAGATATCCAATGCTCGCAATATTGTAAGAAACAGCCCAGAGAGCTGAAAGTCCCACCAATTTAGAAGCAGCCCAGAGAGCTGAAAGTCCTACCAAGTTAGAATGAGCCCAGAGAGCTCCGCAATACCAATGAGCCCAGAGAGCTCCGCAACACCAATGAGCCCAGAGAGCTCCGCAACACCAACGAGCCCAGAGAGCTCCGCAATACCAACGAGCCCAGAGAGCTCAACAACACCAACGAGCCCAGAGAGCTCTGATTATTGTGATCAAAGGGATAAAGCCGGCTTCTCTACAGTAAGAGTTTTGCCGAGACACCCAGTAAGTGCGTCTTTATTAACTTTGATCATTAGGTCCTTGGGGGCTTGTCTTTCAGGAAAAAGCCAAGCTTTAGACTCATGACCTGGCAAAGAGGCCAACTTATTCCTTAGTTTTATCTGGTAAGTCAGATGCATCCTGTACAACAAACTGGCTGCTAATTAGCAAAGACCGGGCCAGGGCCTACTTATTCATCAGCATAAGACTAAGAAGGGTTATAAGAACCAAATCAATTTAAGCATCAATCAAGTTCGCAAAGTTTTAGCTCCGAGTCGTCGCAGGCAAACGACCCGACACTTAGGGCTACATGTTATCAGGTTTTCAGTTTAAGTCAAAGGGAAATTCAGAGTTGGAAGCTCCAAGTTGTCGCAGGCCAACAACTCGGCGCTTGGGGGCTACTCACGGATCAGGTTTTTCTACGAGTTAAGCAGTAATCAAATTCCAAAAGTTTTTATCTCCAAGTTGTTGCAGGTTTACAACCCGGCACTCGGGGGCTACATCATCTGAAATTCCGAGTCATCAATACAAGCTCCAAGCTGTCACAAAGTTAACAACTCGGCGCCTTGGGGGCTATACATATACCGGTGTAAACAAGCTAGAGCAAAGGACTCGGAGAAAATTTCCCGACTCACTTCCAAACAAGTCGGCAAGAGAAGCCGGCATTAACAAGTCGCCCAGAGAAGCCAGCATTAACAAGTCGACAGAAGAAGTCGGCAGGAGAAGCCGGCGCTGACAAGTCGGCAGGAGAAGCCCGCCGTTGGCAGCTCGACCGGAGAAGTCGGCATCGACGACTCGACCCGGGGAAGTCGGCATCGACGACTCGACCGGGGGAAGTCGGCATCAATGACTCGACCGGAGAAGTCGGCATCAACGACTCGACTGGAGGAGCCGACATCGACAACCCGACAACATCTACATCGACAACTCGGCAAATGCTGAAGCCGGGTTCCGCGACTTCATCGACATCTACAACTCGCAAAGCGCTACATCAACAAGCCGGCAAAGAACCCGGCACGGACTCTGTGTCCCATTTCTTCAACAAATCAAGACCTTCCGCATGACTCTGCGAGTCACCCGAAAGCTCGGGGGCTACTATCGTGGATATGGGACACGGGTACCCGCAAGAAGGATTAACGTGGCCCATAGGAGGAAGCCCAGAAGGCCGACTCTAGTCAGATAGGAAAAGGACTCACCTTTCCTACTTGTATTAGATTAGCCGAGTCCTAAGAGGACTCTACTTGTAAGCCGGCTTCCTCCACCTTTATAAGGAGGGGCAAGGCGCCCCAAGAGGGCACGACCAACAAACCCGACAGACCCAACACACCAAGATAGACGGGACAGAGCCCGATAGATCTACACAAGAGGAGCCGCCTCATCGGCGACTTCCCCCATGAGAGGAATACAACCTAGCCACAAACAGCACGTAGGGATATTACCGGATGATGTTTCCCGGGTCCCGAAGCTGTATAAATCTTGTCTCCCATGTCGTTCGTCTACTAACCCACATCGACGATGCCCGCGCGTACATAGTCCCGTATCTTCATCGTCGGTTCATACCAGGACATTTGGCGCCCACCGTGGGGCTAAGTGCGCGTGGATTCACAACTCGATGGGTCCAATCTTCATCAACAACGATGTCGGCGAGTTCTTCATCAACACAGCGGCCGCGGGGGCTCGACGTCAACATCGCCCTCGTGTGTTGCTGATCAACTCCATCAGATTCAAAAACTGAGTCAGCAACAACATCGCAGAAGCCGGCATCGCCGAGACCGGATCAAGAAACAGCATCAAGCCCCTACATCCAGGACTCGGAGTCAAAGTTCGTTCCGCCTGACTTGTTCGGTGCGGACACGAGCTGACATCCAACCTGACTGCAATAAGGAAAAAGAAAAGAAAGCAGTGCACAAGCTGTCGCAAGGATCAAGGAAAAGGACAAAAGAAGGACTCGAGTCGGATTCCTGATTTGGCCGCCGTATCCGGCCGCTGCTCAGGCGATGACTGAATAGAAGCAACTTCCATATCAACGCATCTACGTCACGTAGAGCCAGCTCAAAAATAATATTATTTGCTTGGCTTGCACGTGAATCGAGGAGCCATCAGAAGAAAATAAAAAATAAAGGAAGTCGGGTGTTATTAGTACTCATGCGTTGGAGTGCAAATTGACAAACCGGCAACCAGTCAGGAAGACTCGGACGAGCTGTGGGCCAGCTTCTCCTACACAACGATCGTCAAGGAAAGAAAGCTGGTTAGTTTGATGGTGCGCAGAAGCCAAAGGAAGAAAAAAAAAAGGAAAAGCAAGGAGTCAATTGCCATACGTTACGTGGAAGCAAAATCCAATTTGGAAGAAGAAGAGAAAAAAAAAAGGTGGCCCAAAGGAGTGATCACGTGAAGGCCAGCTTCAACTACGGAATAGTATACGCGGTTCAAGAATCAAGAATAGAAAAGGAAAGAAGAAAGTACGACCGGGTGCAAGTAGTACTCGGTAAGCACTAGCAACGCCGGCCGAATCCCTGTGATCGTCTGCTCGTTCTTCGCCGACTCGTCGTTATCGACTACAGCGAAAATAACCAGCTAAGTCGCCTTTTTATTTTAAATTTAATATTTTATTCATTCAGTTAAAATTATACAAAGTCAGCCCTTTTAAGTTAATTCCGGATTAATTCCGAGAGCTATATATCTGGCTTATGAAGAAATTGCAGAGATAATCCAGATGATTACAATGTAAGTTTTAAATAATGCAAGGGAGCTAATATAAGTTGAGTACCATTATTATCTCTGAAAATTTTAGGTGGCATATCAAATCNAAAGGAGCTACGACGGTCTGGCCAGCTCGAAATAGTATTATACACTTGTACGTACATGAAGACAGTACACGGACAAGTCGGCGACTTCGACATTCTCCGGCTTCCGACCAGCCGACTCCGGCGGTGACGCATCAGCTACACCAACTTCAATAAAGTCGACCTGCGATCTGCCGATTCGCAAGCATTATCGGCTACAGAAAATGAACAGCTAAGTCGCTTTTTATTTAAATTTCATATTTTATTCATTCAGTTAAAATTATATAAAAGTCTGCCCCTTTAAGTTAATTCCGGGTTAATTCCGAGAGCTACATATCTGGTTTATAAAGAAATTGCAGAGATAATCCAGAAGATTACAATGTCAGTTTTAAATAATGCAAGGGGGCTAATATAAGTTGAGTACCATTATTATCTCTGAAAATTCTAGGTGGCATATCAAATCGATCATTGGAGGCTTAATATAGCCAAATCTCAAAGTCGGGTTCTTTAAAAACCCGCCATGAATTTCTCAAAAGTCGAGCTATTGGTCGCAACGGATTTCTCAAAAGTCGAGCTATTGCTCGCAACGGATTTCTCAAAAGTCGAGCTATTGCTCGCAACGGATTTCTCAAAAGTCGAGCTATTGCTCGCAACAGATTTCCCAAAAGTCGAGCTATTGCTCGCAACAGATTTCTCAAAAGTCGAGCTATTGCTCGCAACGGATTTTCAAAAGTCGAGTTATTACTTGCACCGGATTTCTCAAAGTCGAGCTCTCAAATAGCTCGCACCAAAATTATTTAAAGTCGAGCTATCTATTGCTCGCAATGGATTTATCAAAGTCGAGATATCTAATGCTCACAATATTGTAAGAAACAACCCAGAGAGCTGAAAGTCCTACCAAGTTAGAACGAGCCCAGAGAGCTCCGCAACACCAACGAGCCCAGAGAGCTCCGCAACACCAATGAGCCCAGAGAGCTCCGCAACACCAACGAGCCCAGAGAGCTCCGCAACACCAATGAGCCCAGAGAGCTCCGCAATACCAACGAGCCCAGAGAGCTCTGATTATTATGATCAAAGGGATAAAGCCGGCTTCTCTACAGTAAGAGTTTTGCCGAGACACCCAGTAAGTGCGTCTTTATTAACTTTGATCATTAGGTCCTTGGGGGCTTGTCTTTCAGGAAAAAGCCAAGCTTTAGACTCATTGACCTGGCACAGATGCCAACTTATTCCTTAGTTTTATCTGGTAAGTCAGATGCATCCTGTACAACAAACTGGCTGCTAATTAGCAAAGACCGGGCAGGGCCTACTTATTCATCAGCATAAGACTAAGACGGGTTATAAGAACCAAATCAATTTAAGCATCAATCAAGTTCACAAAGTTTTAGCTCCGAGTCGTCGCAGGCAAATGACCCGACACTTGGGGGCTACATGTTATCAGGTTTTCAGTTTAAGTCAAAGGGAATTCAGAGTTGGAAGCTCCAAGTTGTCGCAGGCCAACAACCCGGCGCTTGGGGGCTACTCATGGATCAGGTTTTTCTACAAGTTAAGCAGTAATTAAATTCCAAAAGTTTTTATCTCCAAGTTGTTGCAGGTTAACAACCCGGCACTCAAAGGCTACATCATCTGAAAGTCAAGGAGTCCCGAGTCGTCGCAGCCAAACGACCCGGCACTCGGGGGCTACATCATCTGAAGTTATGAGTCATCAATACAAGCTCCAAGTCGTCGCAGGCTGACAACTCGGCGCTTGGGGGCTATACATATACCGGTGGAAACAAGCTCGAGTAAAGTCATACATCTCGTCAAGAGGACTCGAAGAAAAATTCCGAGTCACTTCAGCACAAGTCGGCAAGAGAAGCCGGCATTGACAAGTCGACTAGAGAAGTCGGCATCGACAACTCGACTGGAGGAGTCGACATCAACAAGTCGGCAGAAGAAGTCGGCAATGACAAGTCGGCAGAAGAAACAGGCATTAACAAGTCGGCAGAAGAAACAGGCATTAACAAGTCGGCAGGAGGAGCCGGCGTTAATAAGTCGGCAAGCGAAGCCGGCATCGACGACTCGGCAACGCCTACATCGCCAACTCGGCAACATCTACGCCAACAACTCGGCAACATCTATATCGACAACCCGGCAAAGTCTACATTGACAAACTCGGCAAATGTTAAAGCCGGGTGCCGTGACATCATCGACATCTACAAAAGCGCTACATCTACAAGCCGGCAAAGAACCCGGCACGGACTCCGTGTCCCATTTCTTCAACAAATCAAGACCTTCCGCATGACTCTACAAGTCATCCGAAAGCTCGGGGGCTACTGTCGGGGATATGGGACACGGGTACCCGCAAGGAGGATCAACGAGGCCCACCAGGAGGAAACCCAGCAGGCCGACTCCATAGTCAGATTAGGAAAAGGACTCACCTTGCCAAATTGTAATAGATTAGTAGTGTCCTACAAGGACTCGACTTGTATTAGATTAGCAGTGTCCTAAAAGGACTCAACATGTAAGCCGGCCTCCTCCACCTTTATAAGGAGGGGCAAGGCGCCCCAAAGAGGGCACGACCCAACAGACCCAACACAACCGGGACAGAGCCCGATAGATCTACACAATAGAGGAGCCGCCTCATCGGCGACTTCCACCATGAGAGGAATACAATCTAGCCACAAACAGCACGTAGGGATATTACCGGATGATGTTTCCCGGGTCCCGAAGCTGTATAAATCTTGTCTCCCGTGTCGTTCGTCTACTAACCCACATCGACGATGCCCGCGCGTACATAGCCCCGTATATTCACCGTCGGTTCACACCACGACAACTTCTTTCAGGACGCAGGTACCACTTTAACAAAATTGACCCATCGAGACGTAATTTTTCAGCAACGAACAGACTACCGTAGTCGGCCATGATCTACAAGGATTTTTGCAAAGACATCTGGACTTTTGTTTATGATAATTTTAGTTCATCTTAATGAACTCCCACTAAACTCAACATCTCTCTGGTTGTTTAGTGATACACGATCCAAATCCACTACACCACAACCGATCATCACGTGAGGTGATGTAGCTTCAATGGTGAACATCGCCATGTTGATCATATCATCCATATGACTCGTGTTTAACCTTTCGGTTCTTGTGTTCCGAGGCCATGTCTGTACATGCTAGGCTCGTCAAGGAAACCGTAGTATTTTCGCGTGTGTAAATCTGGCTTACACCCGTTGTATGTGAACGTTGAATCTATCACACCCGATCATCACGTGGTGCTTCGAAACGAAGATCTTTGGCAACGGTGCATACTAGGGAAGAACACATCTTGATATTAACATGAGAGATCACCTTATCATGCTACCGTCGCGATCACATCTAAGCATAACAATAAGGTGCACAAAAAGGGATTAACATCACATGCAATTCATAATTGTGATATGATATGGCCTTTCTTCTTATGCTTTTTGATCTCCATCTTCAAAGCACCGGCATGATCTCCATCACCGGCATGATCTCCATCATCATGGCGCCATCACCATGGTTGTCCACCAACTATTGCAACTACAACTAATGCTACTCTTAGCAATAAAGTAAAGCAATTACATGGTGATTCAATGACACGCAGGTCACATAAAATAAAAGACAACCATATGGCGCCGGCCGGTTGCCGTACTCAACGACATGCAAGTCGTGAAAGATTACAAACATGATCATTGCATACATTATCACAAATCACATATTGGCCATACCACATCACATGACCCCCTCTGCAAAAACAAGTTAGACGTCCTCTACTTTGTTTATGCAATTTTTACGTGGCTTGGGTCAACGAGATAGAAACGTTCTAATCTACGCAAAACCACAACGGTGATATAGTAGTTGCTTATTTACTCATCCTTTTGAAAGGCCTTCCATTGAAAATTGCATCTTCACTAAAGCAAGAGAAACAGACACCCGCCAGCCACTTATGCAAAACAAGTTGCATGTCAGTCGTGGAACCGGTCTCTCGTGCGTGGACGAGTAAGGTTGGTCCGGGCCGCTTCATCTCACAATACCGCAAAGACGCAAAGTGCACGTGAGAAGGTAGCAACATAAAATATCAACGCCCACAACACTTGTGTTCTAATCGCACCAACATCTACGAATAGATCTAGGCTCTGATACCACTGAAGGGGTCGTTGCATAGAAAACAAAAAAAAATTTCCTACGCAACAAGCGGAATAAACCCCAAGGATCTAGACCTACTAGATGGAGGTAGCAAAGATGAGATCCAATCTCTTACCCTTGAAGATCAACAAACGCGTTTTGTCGGTGCAGGGGTTGGCTAGTCGATCCCCGCAACTAGACTCATCTAGTCGCGAGGAGATGTATTTCCTCGAAGATCCAATCCGACGAAGTGCCACAAGGGGTAGCACCTCCGCGGTATCCACACGTACGGCTCGATGTAGATCTCCTCCTTCTTGATCCCGCAAGCAAGGTGGAGATGGCTAGATGGATCTCGGCACCACGACGGTTGTGGTGGCGTTGATGGTGTAGTCTTCCCACGAGCAGGGCTTCGCCAAGCCAAGCAAGAGGGAGAGGGAGAGATGGTGCAGCAGCCCTACGGCTAGGGGTGGTGCAGCAAGGGAGGAGGTGCAACTCGCGGCAGCCCTCTGGGAGGGGTGGCGCAAGAGGAGGATGTGGAGGAGCAAGAGGGGGCGGCTAGGGTTTGCCACAAGGGCTCCCAAAAGTGTGCCGCACCCCTCCCCTTGCCCTCCTTATATAGGTGGCAGGGGGGTGCGCCCCAAGGCCTCCCTAGGGCCGGCGGCTGGGGTGCCTTAGCCCCCAAGCCAGCCCCTAGGGTTAGGGTTTTGGCCGGCCCCCCCTTTATGGGCCCCTTTGGCCCATATGGGCCTTTAATGCCCTGGTGGTGCGGCTGGCCTATGAGGCCAGTCCACCACCCCTTCATGCCATGTGGGCCCCATACTCCTATGGGCCCCACTTCTAGACTCCTCTAGAACCTTCTAGAATATTCCGGAACCCTTCCAGAAAATCCCGGAACTTTTCCGATACCTCCGGAAACCACTTTCCTTATATGAATCTTATTCTCCGGACCACTCCGGAACTCCTCGTGATGTCCGGGATCCCATCCAAGACTCCGAATCACCATTCGTTCATTCCATCAATTATCTCATCGCTAACCCTAGCTACATCGGAGCGTTAAGTGTGTGACCCTACGGGTTCGAGAACATGCAGACATGATCATATCAATAATCAATAGCGGGACCGGGATGCCCATATTGACTCCCACATATTCAACGAAGTTCTTTATCGATTGAACCACGATGCCGGAGATTCTTAATCTCATATACGATTCCCTTTGCCTCACCGATATTTAATTTGCCCGAGATATGATCGTCGATATCTCCATATCTAGTTTAATCTCGTTACCTGGCAAATTCTCTTTACTCGTCCATAATATAGGATCACCGTGATTACCACTTAATCACATGGTTGCAACCTTTCCGATGCTATATTACCGAGAGGGCCCAGAGATATCTACTCCGTCACACGGAGGGACAAATCCCACTCTTGATTCATGTCACCCAACAAATACCATCGGAGATACCTGAAAGCCACCTTTATAATCACCCAGTTACGAAGTGACGTTTGATGTCCACAAAGTATTCCTCCGGTAAACGGGAGTGACATAATCTCATGGTCTAAGGAAACTATACTTGGCATACTAAAAGTGTTGGCAATAAAACTGTTGTGACACGATCAATTGCAACTCTTTATTATTTGGGTCTTGTCCATCACATCATTACTCCTAATGATATGACTCCGTTATCAAGTGACTATAACAAGTCCATGGTTAGGAAACTCTAACCATCTCTTGACTAACGAACTAGTCCGGTAGAGGCTTACTAGGGACACCTGTTTGTTTATATTCCACACATGTATTATGTTTCCGGTTAATACAATTATAGCATGGATAATAAACTATTATCATAAACATGAATATGCTAATAAACCATTTTATTATTGCCTCTAGGGCATATTCCCAACAGAAGTAGCATTAACATACTCTACGCCGCAACATTGAAGAGGATGCGTCTCTCTGAGTCACAACTCAGCCACAGCAATGTGAAGTTTCATGGGATTGTGCCAGGACGACAAGCCTCCTCAATGGGAAGGATCACCCTGAAGGTCACCTTTGGCGGCACGGACAATTTCCGGACAGAAGACGTCTCCTTTGAGGTGGTTCCTTTTAAAAGCGCATACCACGCAATCTTTGGACGTCCGGCTTTCGCCAAATTTATGGCTCGGCCCTGCTACATATATAGCAAGCTGAAAATGCCGGGACCCAATGGGATCATCACAGTCAAGGGAGACTTCAAGAAAGCAAAGGAGTGTGAAGCCGCCAATGCCGTCCATGCTGAAAAAGAAATCTGCAAGGAAGAATTGGAGGATCTCAAGAAGACAATGAGTCCTGATGAGATGCCGGCAACTGAGAAGCCGTCCTCTAAAGTCGACTCAAGCTTCAAACCGAAGGATGACACCAAGAAAATCAAGCCCTCAAAGGACGATCCGACAAAGGAAGCCATCATCGGTGCCGGCCTTGACGACAAATAGGAAGGCGAGCTCGTCAAGTTTCTCCGTGAGAACCGGGATATCTTTGCTTGGTCACCATCCGACATGCCAGGTGTCCCGAGGAAACTTGCCGAGCACTCCTTAAAAGTCAACAAGGACGCTAAGCCGGTCAAACAAGGCCTCCGACGGCTCGGAACTGAGAAGCGCAAGGCGGTTGGAAAGGAGATCCTAAGGCTCACTGCTGCCAAGTTCATCCGTGAAGTTGTCCACACTGATTGGTTGGCAAATCCCGTGCTTGTTCCAAAGAAAAACACATCCGAGCTACGTATGTGCATTGATTTCACTGGCTTGAACAAAGCCTGTCCTAAAGATCTGTTCGCCTTACTGTGTATCGATCAGGTCATTGATTCAACTGCCGGCTCTGAGATGCTATGTTTTCTGGACGCTTATTCGGGTTACCATCAGATTAAGATGAAGGAGTCAGATCAAATCAAGACGTCCTTCACCACGCCATATGGCAATTACTGCTATGTCACAATGCCTTTCGGCTTAAAGAACGCCGGTGCTACTTACCAAAGGTGTATGCAGCGGTGTTTGGACAAGCAAATTGGCCGCAATGTTCACGTCTATATTGACGACATAGCGGTCATGTCGAAGAAGCGCGGCGATCTTATCGCTGATCTGTCGGAAACCTTTGCAAATCTAAGGGAGTACCAGATGAAGCTTAATCCGACAAAATGCGTCTTCGGAGTACCCGCAGGTAAGCTTCTGGGCTTCATTGTTTCTCAGAGAGGAATCGAAGTTAACCGGAAAAGATAAAGGTGATTCAGAACATCAAGAGGCCGACTTGTCTGAAGGACATACAACGGCTTACGGGTTCCGCCGCGGCTGTAAGCCGATTCATTAGCCGGCTCGGTGACAAAGCATTGCCATTATACAAGCTCCTCAAAAAGTCGGACAATTTTGTTTGGACAGAGGAAGCAGAGGCAGCTTTGGCACAGCTGAAGTATACATTGACACATGCTCCAATCTTGGCAGCTCCGAAGGAAAAAGAGCCGCTTCTACTCTACATGTCGGCCACGAATTTCGTGATAAGTGTCGTCATTGTAGTTGAACGCCTGGGGGAAGGGAAGCAATGGTCGGATCAGCGCCCTGTCTATTTCATTAACGAGGTGTTCTCACATTCGAAGCAGCGCTACCCTCACTGTCAGAAATTAGCCTATGGTGTATTCTTTGCCGCCAGAAAGCTACGGCATTACTTTCAGGATCACACAATCACGGTGGTCAGCAAAGCTCCATTGAAGGATATCATCAACAATGCCGATGCAACGGGCCGAGTCGCCAAATGGGGCATCGAGTTAGCAGCTTTCGACATCCAGTACAAGCCGAGAACTGTAATCAAATCTCAAGTTCTTGTCGACTTTGTTGCAGATTGGATAGAGGCAATGGAGAGTACTCCTTTGCCGGATTCTCAATACTGGATAATACACTTTGATGGCTCAAAGATGAAGGAAGGCTCGGGGGCTAGAGTAGTGCTAAAATCCCCTAAGGGAGATAAGCTTAGTTATGTCCTCCAAATCCATTTCAACGCTACCAACAACGTAGCAGAGTATGAGGCTCTCCTCCATGGCCTTCATATGGCTAAGGAGTTGGGGGTGAAACGCATCCTCTGCTACGGCGACTTGGATCTTGTTGTACAACAACTTGATGGATGTTGGGACACAAAAAGTCCCACAATGGTACAGGAGAACAGTCGACGAATTCGGCAGATGCTTTGCCGGCTTAGAGGTCCGACATATCTCTCGAGATGACAATGAAGCTGCTGACGCCTTGGCCAGAATAGGCTCCAGGCAGAAGGCTGTGCCTCCAGACGTATTTCTCCATCATCTACATAAGCCGTACATCAAAGATGGCGACGAAAACTATCCCTTTTCGGCAGAATCAGTTCATGTATGCCTGGTAACCCCAGATTGGACCACGCCATACATAGATTTTCTGATAAATAAAAAACTGCCGAAGGACGATGAAGTGTTGAGCCGTCAAATTGAGCATCGAGCAAAGGCATATACAATTATTGACGGACAACTTTACAAGAGGAGCACATCCGGCATCTTCCAAAGATGCATTTCTCCAGAAGAAGGGCGGCAAATCCTTGAGGAAATCCACTCTGGCGAGTGTGGGCATCACGTGGCGGCAAAGGCGTTGGTCGCTAAAGCGTTCCGGCATGGATTCTTCTGGCTAACGGCTAAGGAGGATGCTATCAACATCGTCAAGACGTGTGAAGGATGTCAACGCTACGCAAAGCAGGTTCATTTGCCGGCTCAGGAGCTCCGGACGATCCCTATAACTTGGCCGTTCGCGGTATGGGGGCTCGACATGGTGGGACCTTTCAAGACGGCAAGAGGAGGCTTAACTCATCTACTAGTGGCGGTCGACAAATTCACAAAGTGGGTGGAGGCAAAGCCCATCAAGAAACTCGACGGAGCTACAGCTACAAAGTTCATCGTCGAGATAACAACTCGATTCGGCATACCGCATAGCATTATCACTGACAATGGTACAAACTTTGCCGTCGGTGAGCTATCGAAGTTTTGCAGCCGATCAAAAATCCGGCTCGACGTGGCTTCGGTGGCACACCCGCAATCCAATGGACAGGTAGAGCGCACCAACGGCATTATTCTGCAAGGTATTAAGCCGAGGCTTGAAACCCCATTGCATCGAGCAGCTGGCGCTTCGGTTGATGAATTGCCGGCGGTCTTATGGAGTATTCGTACTACCACAAATAGATCGACCGGCTTCACCCCTTTCTTCCTTGTTTATGGTGCAGAAGCGGTACTCCCAACCGACATGATCCACGATTTGCCTCGAGTCGCAGCCTACGTCGAAGAAGACGCAGAAGAAGCACGTCAAGACGGCTTAGACATCCTCGAAGAAGAAAGAGAGATGGCTCTCCAACGATCCGCCATCTATCAGCAAGATCTGCGTCGCTATCAAAGCCATAGAATGCGGAATCGATCTTTTCAAGAAGACGACTTAGTGCTTCGGCTTGTGCAAAGTAGGCAGCACAAATTATCCCCTCAATGGGAAGGACCTTTCGTTATCAGCAAAGTTGTGAAAAACGGGTCATATTATCTTCTCGACTTAAGGGATTCAAAGAAAGATCACAGGAAGAAAGGTCGTAAGAGGAAAAGGCATGTAGATGACGACTTAGATGAGACGAAACGTCCGTGGAATATTGCTCAACTATGTCCCTTTTACACTTAGCAAATTATATTGTAACCATGTCAATGTGATCATGAAATAAAAATTGGCTTCTCTCATGTGAAATTCGAGAATCTGTACTATGTTTTATTTCCCAATGATCTTATTGTTATCATCTGTTTACCCGAAATTGTCTGTGTTGCTTGTTGGTAAACTGTCTTTCATGTTGAATCCGCCTTAAGGTGATGAAAAAACAACGTTTTGCCAAATTAATGTTTGTCTGATAGCTTTTTGCGCTGGGTTGCTTCAAAGCGTTTCGGCACCGAAAGGCGGCACTTGTTCTGGGTCTAAATAGATTGGTCGCTACATACCCTGTTACTCAGCAGGTTTGCTTCGCAATAGGTTTGCCGGCGCTTAAAGGCTAAGGTGTCAAGGCCAGAATAAACTGAGGCATAAAAATTGCAAGTTTTGCAAATAAAAAAGCTGATTACATACAGCAAAAGACTTAGTTGTTTCTAGACATATAAATTGTTTGGACGGCTTTACATCATGCAAATTATATTTTCAGGGATGGCCGGCTCAAGGAGCAAGTTCGGCTCATGCAGATTTGTCCGC
Source organism: Puccinellia tenuiflora (assembly GCA_012064385.1). Classification (NCBI taxonomy): domain Eukaryota; kingdom Viridiplantae; phylum Streptophyta; class Magnoliopsida; order Poales; family Poaceae; genus Puccinellia; species Puccinellia tenuiflora. The sequence goes on from QRDG01001438.1 coordinate 15,927, forward strand.
CTCTTCACCTTTGTCATCAGATTGGGTGGGAGTTGGCGGGCACGGCACCTCCTTGAAGAATGTGGTAAGGGAAACCATGTTGGCGATTTTGCTAGCATAACCGGAGACGGAGTGCAAGATTTTCTTCCGGTCTTGGGTGTCCAGCGGAGAGCCGTCCTCTTTCTCAAGGGGAAAGCCGGATGCAACACGCCAAGCCTCCGCCTCTGGCTAATGTGCCATCATTAGGCCCAAAGCCGTCTTGGCACCTCCACGAGCGCTGGATCGAAGCCGATCTTCAAAGGCCGACGTTGCATCGTCCAGTTCAGTTGCCAAGCTTCCAAGATCCGTCAGTGGTTCGGGGTTGCCGGGAAAGAATTTCTCGGCAAGCTTCTTTCCCGAAGAAATGATCTTCGGGAGGAGTTCCCCTACTTCCAATATCCGGTCAAGCCGGTTTTCCGCTGTCAGTTCATGGCCATAACCCGCCGGAGCTGTAAAAGGCGAAGTTCATGTTATAAAATGGCTAAGACAGAAAGCAGTGAATTTGGGGTTTTAAGTAACTTACTCAAAAGCTGATTGTCGATTGCCACCGATTCATCGAGGCGCTTGTCAAGCCGGTCCTGGACTTCACGAAAGGCATCTTTGTGATTCTGCCTCTCCGTCTCCAGGATTTGTTCGGCTTGCGCAAGGCTCTTCTTGGCTGTCTCTAGCTCCGTCGACATTGATTGGTTAAGCTTTTTTAGCTCAATGTTTTCGTCGCGGAGCCGGTCGAGGATGTCGGCGCTCTCGGCAAACTCCTTGGCTTTTATGATGGCATCTGCAAGACAAAATGTCAGCAGTATAAAAATAACCCTGTCATACAAAGTTAAGTTTTCGGCATTCGTACCTTGGTACTGAACGCGATCCGCCTCGAAGCCGGCGATGATGGCGTCCTTGTTTGCCAGCTCCGTTTTTAGCCGGCGCATCTCCTGATTTCGCACACCCAAAAAGTTGATCGTTTCAGCACCAATTTTGCGATGGATCTGCGTAAGGAGGTGCTAAAAGCCTAAAGCTATATTGAAGAGCAAGACTGGCTACAGGATGACATTTCATCGCTAGGGGGCTAAACATATGCATACGCATCATCTCGGACCACTATGTCGGCTAGTTTGTAAAACTTAACCCGGCATAGTGCTCGGGGGCTACTGGGGAAGTCATTTACCTGGTAGTGTTCGCGGAGAAGCATCATGCCGGCTTCAAAGCTTTCAGCAAAGTAATTTTGCTGATCTTCAAAGATCTCTATGACATCAAAGGTGTCATAGGCCTTGGTTTGGTCCGGCTCATCATCCCGGACAGTTGTTCCTTTCTTCCGGGGAAACCGAGGTGCACGCATGAACCGGCTCATGAATTCCGGCTTGATGCGCCCCTCATCATCGAAGGCCTCCGCCTTAATCGGAGGAAAGGTTGGGGCATCATTAGCCGAAGCTTCAGCCCTTGGTAGAGAGGAAATTTCTACCGTCTTCCCCGTCATCTCCGTCCATTGGGTGGGAGGTATAATCCTGGCTCTCTCGAGAATTGTACCTGCCGCCATGGTTCGGGGGGAGCTCTCCTCCACCGGAGTTGGCTTCGAAGCCGAAGGAGTTGGGGGAGGAACGACTGGAGAGGCCTTCTTCCGTGTAGCGCATACCATTTGCTTTAAGGTTGCGCCTTTCTTTATCCTGCAATGGCAAAGGAGTAAGAATGCAAAGACCCGGCAAAACTGCAAGAGCAAAGAAGGTATGTTAAGCCGACTTACTTCTTGCTAGGGATGTTGAGCCCAGCAAGAGCGTCGTCATCCTCGGATGACTTAATGCCAATCGTAGTAGACTGGTTTTTCCTCTTTCGGCTCTCTGCAGTAGCCGAAGAAAAGGAGATGGGTCGCGTGGGCGCCTTGCTGGAGGATGGTTTGCCAGCAGGACGAGCGGCGGAAACTCCGGGAATCTGACATATTGCACGTTAATCTGTTAAAGGCAAACTCGAATTCTTCAAAGAATTGAACTTTGGTTCGACAAAGTACCTTTGGGGGAGGGTTGGATGCCATATACATCGGCAATGATTCTTCATATTGCCGGCCTTCGCCAGGCCGGGCTTTGATAAGCTTGTTGAAGCGAGCCTCAAAGAGGTCTTGCTCCAGGTCCTTTTTACTGATCCGCATGGGATCAGAGTCGCCCGTGTACTCGCATAAAAGCCGAGCATGATGTTGGAGGGGCTGGATCCGTCTCTTCATCCAGCAGATTATTGTGTCTTCCCCAGTTAGGGGAGGGGTGCCGGAGGTCAGCTCCGTGATCCTGGCCTTGATGGCGGCAAGCTCCGCCGGCATTCTTGCTGCCGGCTTCTTCTTCCACGAGGGGAGTTCCGTTCCGGCCCTATCTTCAAAAGGAGCAAGTCCCTGCAGCCTGTTTGGAGGCGCTACGTCCTTGCAAAAGAAGAAGGTGGACGCCCACCCCTTAGCCGAATCCACGATTGGCACCTGAGGGTACCAATCTATGTCCCGACGGCAATTAAAGCTGATGGAGCCGGCAACCAGCAGTTCTTTCTGAACTGTCTGCCTCTTGACTCCGAAGCAGTACTAAAAGAAGTCTAACCTAGGAGCTAATCCTAAATAGCCTTCGAATAGCGCTACGAAGCCGGATATGTAGAGGAGGCTATTGGGGGTGATGTTATGAAGCTGGAGACCATAATGGTCCAGTATCTCGATCAAGAAAGCCGAGGGCGGCAAAGAGAACCCCCTGACAACGTGAGAAGAAAGAAGTACCCATTCATCCTTGATTGGAGTTGGAGAAGGGTCACCAAAGGCGGATCGCCAAGTCGGCACCGACTCTGAAGACGGAAGAATGGCCCCATCAGCCATCATTCCTGTCAGTTTGACATCATCCACCACTGAGCAAGCCCAGTTGTGGGTCGGGTTGTTGGCGGCGCCTTCGTTGTCGCCGGCTTCCTCTTCCTCTTCTTCTTCGGCAGCCGCAGAAGCCGAAGCCTCCGTAGCCGCGGCTTCAGCTGCGGCCTTGGCTAGGGCAACTTCATCACGCCCGGAAACTGCGGCGGAGGAGATGTTCGCCGGAGCAGGGGAAGATGCAGCGGGAGCGACGGATGGCACAGGACCGGCGGCGGCGGCCGCAGAAGCCGCACCTCCCATCGGAGGCGCCGAGTTGAGAGGCGACGCGTCGACAACAGGGGAGCTAGGAGTGCTGGATGCCATGGACGGAGGAGAGAAGAGCTCGAACTCGGTAGAGATGAGATTTGGAGGAGTTAGACACTAGGGTTGCGAATGGAGCGGTGGCCGCGACGAAGGCGAGGCGACCGATATTTATAGCAAAGCGCCGAGATACGTGCAACGGTCCGGAGCCGAGATTTTCGCCACGCGTCACAGGATCGAGCCGTTGGAGACGTTTCCTTCCCTCCGACGCCTCGGTTTCAGCGCGGGAAAAACGGAAACTAGCCCCTACATTCAAAGATGCCACTCCACTCACTCTGCCGGGTCTGACAAATCCATCAAATCGGCAGACGCGTGTCAAAGTATACTCAAGTGCTTTTCGGCATGAAGAGACGACACACCGAAGTTGACAAAACTGTTCGGCACGATTGCAGGTTTCTGGGAATGCTCCAAGACTGACGATGGATGAAGAATTTCCCGGACAACACATTGCTGGAAGATTGAAGCCAGCCGTTGAAGTACTTGAAGCTTTCCGGGGGCTACTGTTAGGGTTATGCCGAACAGGTACCCGTATGAAGGAGACTAAAGCCAGCGTACCAGGGTGGCCCATAGTGGTGGTAAGCCGAATTTCGGCTTACCGGGCGGCCCAGTACGATGAAGCGCAGGAGGCCCATCCGGCTAAGGGAAGGTTCCAGAAACCGGCCCCCACTGAGGATGACTTAGCCCACAAGGCGGGGTCCAAGCCGGATTAGAGTAGAACTCTGTGACTTAGTCGGTTAGGTTTCCTCCTGTAAGCCCTAGGTCCGGACGCCTTTATAAGCCGGCCTATGGGACGCCTCAGGGCAAGCTCTAACACACCTTTCATTGTAATTGGCGTATATTGCCTTATAGTGAATTATAGCATCACGTAGGGTTTCGCCACCGTTGCGAGATCCGAAGCTGGGTAAACCCTTTGTCGTCCCGTCGCCGGAACCACCCTCGTCTATAAAACCCACCTCTCTACCTAGCTCGATGGCACCCCTGCCGCGGCTAGATTCGACAATACCACGACAGCAACTGAGATATTGACTCTTCTACGTGGATTAAAACCATCGAGAAGTGTTTATAATAGCTCATCTCAATGTCATGCATCTATCATTTTATAATAAACACATGATATAAGCACATGAACAAACAGTTGAAGATGCACATAGAATCTCATCTCAACACAAATTGACAAGTGTAGTAAAATATAATACAGAGTGTTCTAGTTTCTGCACGAAGGTGTCTAGAACATAGCATCCTTGTGTGTTTAGCTGTTGGATCATCCTTTGATTTGCGATATGCTGTCCCTCAACTAGCTCGATAGTGACCAGACCAGAATTACCTTTAAAATATCCTGAATACTTGGTCAGCATGGCTGGCTAACCTGGAGCATATTGACGAAAATGAGTACACAAATAGGAATGTCTCTGTTTGGGACCCAATCATCATAAAAGTTGCTTACCAAGTGGAACATGGATAGGTACTGAATTTGATGTCTCCCTGTATTTTGTCAGCGATGCCAAGCCAGAGTCCCTGGTCCAGTACAATGAGAGATGACACTATGCTGATATTGCTGCTGCTGCTGATGAAGTGTGAACTGCTAAATTTGACCAAAATGGAAAATTCATGTAAATCCAAAACAGGCTTTACAAAAATAGCATATTAGCACGGCATTGTTCTATTTCTGAGAACTCTCATATCATGTGTACAAGAGTACAGGATAATCCATGCAGCAATTCAACTCCTATCCTTGTCATCACATGGCACAGATGTTACAATCCAAGGTTTAATTGACTGATACAATAAATGATTCTGCTATCTGTTCCTTTCTCATATGCCAATAGCAGGGACAAGCACGCATGAGGTCCTGACCTGACTTCCTTCTCCACAGTTATTTAACCAACCTTTTGGTGAAACGGAGATGGTAGACTTGGCGCAAACAGATCAAGCACCACACACAACATACACATTCTTATCCTCCTTTTTTTTATCTTGTGAGGAGGGTTGCAAGATGGAGGGGCTAGTCTCTGCTACCTTAGGTGAACTTACTAGCAGATGTATATCCTTCCTGATCAACAAATACTCAACGACGCCACCAATGTCCAAGGTGGAAAGCCTACAGAGACTAGAACAGATGCTGCTCCGGGTTCTAATCACCGTGGAAGAGGCAGAAGGGAGATGCATCACAAACCAATCGATGCTTCGACAGCTGAAGATGCTGAGAGAAGAGATGTGGAGAGGCTACTACATGCTTGACATTTTCAGGCACCTTGCACATGAAGAAGGGAAGGCCAAAGATCATCAAGCAGCCAGCTCCTTAGCTCTGTCTATACCCAATCCAGGCAAGTGTGCTTTTCTCTCTGCTAGCGCCACACCTGGCGAAAAGGAGTTAAAACAGATGCTTCATACAGTCAAAAACGTAGTTACCAGTATGCCTGAGTTTGTTGTTTTTCTGAAGAACTACCCTCCAATTTGTCGTCAACCATATAGCATGCACATGTTCTTGGGAAAATGCATGTTTGGCCGCCAAGCGGAAATAGAACGAGTAATCACTTTCTTGTTGCAGCCGGAGCCTCCAGGTGAACACAAGGTGAGTGTCTTGCCAATAGTTGGTCAAGGAAAAGTTGGAAAGAGCACCCTTGTTGAGCATGTTTGTGGCGATGTAAGGGTCCGTGGTTACTTCTCTCAAATTGTCCTCTACTGTGGAAACAAATCTACTGAAGAACAGCTTTGCACCCTGAGAGATGGAGGCATAATCAAGCATCAGACTAGTGCTCCGAATGAAGAAAAAATGCTTCTTGTCATTGAATTAGACAAGGACATTGACGACGGGGCATGGAGACGGCTGTACGCTGGGTCTCGGAGCTTCATTCCAAGAGGCAGTAAAATTATAATCACAAGCCGATCTGAGAAGATCACAAGATTAGGAACTACGGAAGCTCTTTGGTTAAAATTTCTGCCTCGTGAAGCAAACTGGTACTTATTCAAGGTGCTTGCATTTGGAAGCTCAGATCCTGAAGAGCAACCAAAGCTAGCATCCATAGCAATGGAGATATTTGAGGGGTTTTTTGACCTAGAAGTATTTAATGATTTCACTGGTCCTATCGCAAACTCAATAAATATTGCTGCCATGCTAAGAGCTAATATTAACATACAATACTGGCGAAGAATTCTTACAAGCGTTAAGGGAAATAGGCAGAGAAACCCACTTCAGCTTAGTTCAGTTCCAAGTGATACAAGTAGGGTGGAAAATAAATATCTTTATATTCAGCGATTAGCTAAACTTACTCAGGATTGTGTAGTTGACAGCCATGTACGAGTAGGGCTTGCTGATGAAGACATTCCCAAAATAACCATGGACGACGTCATTTCCGGTAGAATCACGCCACAAGGGAGACTTGATATTGTCATGTGGAAATCTCACTTGCCGCCCTATTACAATTACATTACTAGCTGTGAGATTCATGAATCAAAGTTTATGCTTCCAAGGAACAAGGGCTGTAAGAGGAAGGATTTGTGTTAACTAGAGTAGTTTTGAAGTTGTATCATAATTCTATGCATGTGTCTTTTTATCTGTAAAATATGCATCTTGATTGTTTCATAAGCATCGTGAAATGGCATAACATCCTATTCTTATTTCATGATGAAGTGCATAGTTCTGAAGAGTTAATCTATCATTAATAGTTGCTTTTGGACAGCATACAGTGGAAGTAATACAGGATAGAACTACTTACCCGCAAAAAAAAAAAAAACTACGGAAATATTTGTGCTACCAAGTGTAACCACCTTCAAGAAATACCAGCACGCGCATGAGACAGTTGCTTTAGTGTTAGAGCTTGTGTTCTTCTAAGCTTGTTCTCGTCACATCGCCTTTCTGATATGATTTTACTACCATTTGAAGTGCTACGTCGAGCAAGAGAACACAGCCTTTTTTCTAGTCTATACAGTAGCCCAAACAGAAGATGGTCAACAGTTTGGTGAAAATATTTGCAGGTTTTTTTTTCCCTTTTCACCCACTTTTGAGCCTCTCTTCGGTCATCACACTATGCCTAAAAAATTCATACAGAAACTCTACTGCTGAAATGGTTGCCCCAGTAATCAACATTCTACATAGTTCACCACCTCACACAGCCAACCGCCCGAGAAACTTGAAGAAAAGGGGTATATTCACAACAGGAACAGGAGCACATTTTCCTAGAAAAAAAAACAGCTGCTAACAACAACAAGCACAAAGCTTCACATGAAAACATCACATCTCTCTAATTTTAATTTTCTATTCAACCATCCATCTAGGAGAACTGGACAGTGCATTTGATCTTCTTTTAGTCGACAGAGTTACTCTTATCACATACGCACAACAGAAGATGATTTGGGAGTAGTGGCTACGCGCCCATTCGCAATGCAGACGTGCGGGATAAGGGTTTTGTTTCCAACTCTTCCTGGACCACTGATTGGAACAATATCCGATTTGTTCTCACCACCAGGCTATCAAGTTGAGGCCTTTATAATGACATGAACTTCTAAAACGCTTACCATAGGATCTGTAGGTTCTCCGCATCTGTTGTTATCGGATTTGAGTGTACCTGTCAGGCCGTCAATCATGATATCTGTTGATCTGAGTGGTGAGTTTCACCTGCAATTGCAGTGAAAAACATCTCCATTAAATAAATGGACATAAAACTAGAAGAAAAAATAGAAGTATTAGCAAAGGAGATACTAACTCTTCGACATGAATTAAAACCATCGAGAAATATTTATAATGGCTCGAAAGTTTATCTCATTGTCATGCATCTATCATTCTAAAATAAACAACACAGATAATTTTTACGTCAACAAATATAAGCACATGAACACACAGTAGAAGATACACAAAGAAGCTCATAACAACGTAAATTACCAAGTCTAGGACAACAATACAGGATGACCTTCGTGTTTGTATGAGCTTTGACCGGAGTTCTGTATTATCGTTCTAAACTTGTTAATTGTGATAGAATGACCTCTGACTGGAATTCTGTATTATTGTTATTTTTTCAGAAGTGGCTTGACTTTTCGAATCAGCCTGGCATTCTGGTCAAAGGTCTACGATCAACAGTCATTGTGGTGTGCTGGGAAATCTCGAAACAAAGGAGCAGCCTGAGTCTTCAACAACAAAGCAGCCATGCCCGGTGAGGTGATTGCGAAAATCAAGTAGTAGGGCACAGCTTGGCTCACCGCTGTAGCCAAGCATTTCGCCCATTTGGTGCCTTCAGGCTCTCCTCATTCCTTGCCACATTCCTGCCGTTTTGTCACCCGGGAGCATATGCTCCTGGTTTTGGAAATATTTTCTAAACGCATCTCGGAATGTCAAAAAATCTGGAAGATATATTGTAGTACTAGTAATCAGCCAGACAAAATTAAACAGCAGAATATTGCTTCTCCAATTCCAGTGCTCCAGCAGCCAAACTTGAACATTATTACAGACTTCGGCTTGGTGTTGTTTCCAGCGAAGCAGAGGCAGGGCACGGACGAATGCTTCTGTCCTGGACAGAATTTCTTCCGCTTCTACCAAGATCAAACTCCACGTTTACGGATTCGATCTGTTTGCCGCAAATCACCTCTCTACTCCGGAGAAGAGCTTTCAGCTTCATTTCAGGGATTCTCACCTCGGATTTGACCTCCCCTCCAGCCTCGGCCCCTCCTACCCCGCGGCCATGGCAGTCCCTCGCTCGGGCGATGGATCGGCGGCTGTGTGGCGGACGGCGGCGGGTTTGGTTGTGCAATGGAGGCGAGCGGTTGGGTGGGCAGGGCAGGGCACAGCCGCAGCGGAGCAGGACGAACAAGGTGAGGGGGACAAGAAGCCAAAAACGAATGGAACCAACTTAGCTCGTCCCAATTAGGGCCCACCGGCCCAATGGCCATATCTCTTTCCAAGGAAAACACTTGTGGGGCCCAGCCCGGTTAAAACAACTTTTTTTTCTTGCGATACGCCGCGCACGCTGAAAGTGGCCAGGCCTGCTGAGTGCTGATAGGTGAAGCCACGCCGGCATGACCTTACCCCTCATGACACCAGCATCCAGCAGCTCCGGAACGCCTCTCAACACGCTCTATGAGGGTTTCAGATAGAATTTTTTTTTGAACCGAGCCAAAAGACTTGTCATTTTTATTAATTGAAAAGAAGTGAGTCTAAACTCGATACAAACGCCCTCAACGATTGTCATGGAACACGACCGTCGTGAGGACGCACACAGCCATCCTGGCTACCCATACAAGCGAGAAGCCCACGTCGGCTAAAGCCAAACAGATGACTCTTAATTTGCAAGTTGAGGGTGTTGTATGTGCATAAAACTCTACCTTTTCAACGTAATGTATTTTTGAGTTTCAACTTGCAAATTTACATGTGCATAAAACTCTACCTTCTCAATGTAATGCATTTTTTTTCAGAACTTTGAACATAATTTTTTCGTGGTTTTCACTAGTTTCCATCGGATACTTTCTTGCTACATAACAGTGTGTTTGTTCTTTTCGAAACTCAAACCAGATGTCTAAGTCTTACGTTTTCCTCCTTGTGATTTTACTCTACTCCGGACCATTCTATCATCGACCTTGGCCATCTGATCAAATTCCAAGAAAATCATCATAATTGTCCTGTTATTTTGGCTACCACGTGCACATTAGATTGTATGTGCTACCAAAACCCAGGGTGAATATCAATCTATCAAGTCAAGTAACAAAGCAAACACGACTTTCTATTGTTGAAGTTCGTTTGTTTAGTTCCATTTATGTTGTATTTTAAGTAAGTATAAAAGATCGAAGCTGAAATCTTCCGAACAAAAAATGTAATAATGTAATACATAGCTCTTTGTTGGGGCTGATGGGACTAACATCGTGAGGGAGATCAAAAGAATATTTCATCCCTATTTTAATGATGTGCCGACCTTAGACAACCTTCACTACTAGGAAAAGGCTTATAGGTGGATTACTTAGCCGTGGCGCACCACTATTTTGGTGTGCCACGAGTATATAGCCGTGGCGCACCAGACACAGATGCGCCACGCGTAGGACATTACCCGTGGCGCACCAAAATAGTGGTACGCCACGGCTAAGTGCAGGCTAGGCTGGTGGAGGGGCACCCTCCTTAGCCGTGGCGCACCACTATTTCGGTGCGCCACGGGTAAGAGTATAGCCGTGGCGCACCTTATTCCAATGCGCCACCAAAATAATGGTCTCGGGGCCAAATTTTGACCCCACATAGCCGTGGCGCACCAAAATAGTGGTGCGCCATGGGTAACATCTTACCCGTGGCGCACCGAAATAGTGGTGCGCCACGGGTAAGTTTCCTGTTTTGTGCTCCCATGCACCCCCCCCCCCGGTGATCGCCTTTTCAGTTTTGCAGAAGCTAAAAGAAAATGTTAAAAAATTCAAAAAATAAAATCCTTTGAGATGTGGTTATGTCACGTAAACTAGGTGTTAGGAAAAATTTGAAACATGAATTTCGATGTATTTTGCAAAAAATCATTATGGAATAGTAAAACAGCAATAACTTTTGCATACGAACTCGGATTTCGACGTTTAATACCTTAAAAAAACTAGAGAAAAAACCACATCCAATCCAAATTGCCTTCGGCCTTTTGAGCCGTTTTTTGCCCACAGAATCCCCAAATTCGAAAGGGAACACCTCTTTTTTTGAAGTTTAAGTTTTCTGGCCAGAAAAAATAAATAAAACTTACCCGTGGCGCATGGAAAGAGTGGTGCGCCACGGATAGTTAACTACCCGTGGCGCACCACATAGTCCATGCGCCATGGGTAACCTGGGGGCACAATCCATGTGCTTCACGATCCGACGGCTCACAGCGATTTAAACAAACACACAATCCGTGTGCTTGTTCGTTCTTGTCTCTGATTGGTCCAGAGGGGGGCATCTTCTCAACCCTATCTCCTCCTCTCCCTTCTCCTCTTTCTTGTCCTGTTCTCCTCCATCTCCCTCCAAGAATCTCATCCCCTTATCCTCTCCAAGCCTCTCCCCTTCTCCTCCATCCTCCTGGTCCAGAGTGGCGACCGGGGACGGCCGGCTAGCATCTCCACGGCGGCCGGCGACCTCCTCCACGATGGCGAGCATCTCCACGGCGGCCGGCGACCTCCTTCCCGATGGCGACCTCCTCCACGACGGCGCCTCCTCCATGGACGGTGAGCTCCTCCACGACGGCGCCTCCTCCATGACGGCAAGCTCTTCCATGTCGGCGACCTCGACGGCGACATCCTCCACAACGGCGACGTCCTCCACGACGGCGACCTCCTCCACCACGGCGACCTCCTCCACCACGGCGACCTCCTCCACCACGGCGACCTCCTCCACGGCGACCACCAACACGACGGCCGGTGAGCTGTCGGACACGCCGACGTGGGCGGTGGCCGGCGGCTCTTTTTTTTTAGATTCAGAAATTCATAGCCGTGGCGCACCAAAACGAGATGCGCCACGGGTATGTGCCGATAGCCGTGGCGCATCAAAACGAGGTGCGCCACGGGTATATAAACATACCCGTGGCGCACCTAATTTTGGTGCGCCACGGCTATGTATATACCCATGGCGCACATGGACACCTGCGCCACGGCTATTTTCTTACCCGTGGCGTGGCAATCCGTGGCGCAGGCCCCTGCGCCACGGGTAACCAAAACTGGTGCGCCACGGGTAACCTTTTTCCTAGTAGTGCTTGTGTGTGCCACAATTCTTCTATCGATCGTAATCGACCTAGCCATTGGGATGGTCCATGAGCCGCAAGCCATTGTCCTTCACAGGCTCTTTCCTGTAGTAGGGTTCGAGGGGAACTGGGCAATGCGCACGCCTGTCTACGCGCCAAAGTCTGCACCCCGCGTTCGAGTCTCAGCCTCCACAGGTTGTGTGCGCCCCCGCGGTGCTTCTTCTTAAAAAATGCCGTAAGGGCTCCTCCCCCTGCTGGCCTCGTTTTTTTATTAGGGGCCAAGGACGAGGAGTTGCGGCTTGTGGAATGACATGTGCTCGGGAAGGAAGGCTAGGTCGGAGACGATGGTGCGCCACTCCCTATACATGCACTGGAGCCAACACATGCCTTCTCCTAAATCCTGGAGAATATGTCAAAGAAGACGCCGTGCCACACGACAGAGTAGCAACAACGCCTCCAGCCTGTTCAAGAAACGTGATGGTCGCGAGTAGTATCATACTCCTTCCGTTCCATATTATAAGACGTTTTAGCAAGCTAAAACAGAGGTAGTAGTTAGTAGGGTGGCGGACGCTAGGGGTGGGGTGCAAACAAGCGGCAAACACGATAGGAATCAGATTAGCAATGACAAGCCCATGAGGCAAAGGAGCAAGAGGACATAGATGTCGTAGGTGCAGGACAACCATTACCACCACCGAGACCGACCACAAAGGAAATGATTCAATCAGTACGTGCAGATGGTGGAACATCGTTGCAAAGTAGATAAGGAGCGTCAAAAAAGTTTCTTATTGAGCTGATGAACGAAAACAATGCAACTAGAAACAAATGAGTTATGAGCATGTGACGCATGTTTGATATTGACCGAGAACAAAAAAATCTTTAGTAATTCTATCCATTCTTTGAAGAGATAATTCCACTTTCTACCCCATATTTGCGCATTTGTGACACTTATTACTCCATTTAGTAAGACAAAATCATGAATACCCCACAAATTAAAATTGTAACACGGTATTATCCCATTTTGGGGTTATGCATGTTTCGTTAGAATAGACCGGCATCTTAGCTCTATGTGGTGCGTCAAAATATGCAAAGATCATAGAACATTATCAATGATAATTAGTGTCGATCGTTCTCTTCACCATGTGTTCAATTCCTCATAGTTTTTTCTAATATTTTTTATGCTCAATCATCGTCTCACAGCTTGTCCGGTAGAAATGCGTCAGAAAAAAGAGGGTTCAACGTTTGTATAATGGGTAATCTACATGTTTTTTTCCGTTATATGAGGTAACTAGTGTCACAAATACATAACTAGAGGCTGAAATGTGGAGTTCAGTTTTCTTTGAATATATGTACGACTATTTCCTTCCAACAAATCGCACAGATGCTAAAAAAACATAGAGAAATGCTTTTCTACATATCCTCTTAGGAATGCCATAACCTTCCGTCCAAATAGAGGACGTCAAAATTGCCTATCGACAATCAAGGAGTGATGTTTGCAACAATATTGAACCATTATGCACCCTGGCTATCTTCATGGCCAAGTACGCGAGTTTTGGGTACATATCAAGATTTGTGCACCTGGAAGTAGTACTATCAGTTCTTCGTGCACAAAGCTAGGAACAACGCCCGTGCTCACTCTAAAGGCAGATGCTTAAGTGTCAGAGTCTGTATTTATTAGTGGGGACTGGCCCTATTGTCCCGGGCCGTGAGGGTCATTTGTCCCGGTTGGCCAACCGGGACAGGCCAGGCGGGACTAAAGGTCCAACCTTTAGTCACGGACCTGTCACCAGCCGGGACAAATGGCCCTCAACCTGGCCGTGCTGGGGGCACAACCTTTAGTCGCGGTTCGTGTAACGGGCCGCGACTAATGATTAAACTTTAGTCGCGGTTCGTATAACGGGCTGCGACTAATGATTCTCTGCCGCGGCAGAAATTTGGGCACTTTCTGTGCCGCGGCAGAGAATTCATTTTGGTTAGGGTTTAGGGTTTACTAATGATTCTCTGCCGCGGCAGAAATTTGGGCACTTTCTGTGCCGCGGCAGAGAATTCATTTTGTTTTCTTTCTTTTATTTTTTTTCTTCATTTCAAAATAGTTTTCGTATATTTCTACGCTACCACATACCGTACACGTTCGAGCAACGTTGTCTTACGATCGAGCATACAAATATATACAACTTTGATAGTTACATGGAGATCACAATTACCGGGACTAAGCCCGTCTATTCGATTACACAGCCGGGGATCATCGGTTGCGCCTATTATCCACACTAAATTCTCCGGCATCGTCTACCATCTCGGTCATAAAAAATCCCGCCAGTTCCTCTCCAATTCATATTACGCGTTGCTCTGGTAGGAGCCGTTCCCGCATTCTATCGAACTATATAAGAAAAGGAGATCAATATAAAAATCAATCATGATAACAAAAAGTGATGGTAATAAAATAATGTTGTGAATGTATTGCTTACGTCGACTCTATAATCTTTGTGCTCAGTGGTAAACGCGCGAATAAACTTGCAAACGTGGTATCCACATAGATGCGTCCCCGGTGGCTGACTCGCGCACTTTACGAGAATAGAATTCAATCAAAATAATAATCTAGCATCATAACTATATTGAAACTAGAAGTAAAGAGATGCGCAGACATATCTCGTACTACTTACTGAGATCGGAGTAAACGTCAGCTCCTTTGTAAAGGAACCCTTCACCAGACTCTTGAACCGGTTCCAAATCCTGCCCAGCAAAGAAAATGATCCCTTTAGCAAGCAGCGCTTCCTCTATTTTATCCCACTTTGGTATGGCAGTCACATAGCCCCCTGTCCTGAGGCGATGGTGATATTTCTTTTTCGCAGCATTTGTCTTGTTTCGTGTTGACTTTTCCGTAGCATCTGCTGACTGCTTGTACTTCACAAATGCATCCCAGTAAGTCTTCTGCTTCGCTAGATAGCCTTCGAATTTTGGAGCAATATTGTTCTTCTGATACTCTTGCCATAATGTTTTCTTCCACTGCCGGAATAGTTCGGCCATCTTCTTAAGAGTAAACACCTTGACTTTGTCCCTCAATGCAGCTGTGTCGTCCTCTTCCTCACATTCCGGGAGGGTGAAATGTGCCATGAGGTCATTCCAAAGACCATCTTTGTACCTTTCGGCGACATACTCATTATCTTCCACCCCTTTGGGCTTATGCCACTCTCGAACGGTGATCGGGACGCGATCCCTAACCATAACTCCGCATTGTTTTACAAATTTCTTTGCAACCTTTATGGGTTCCAACGGTTCGCCCAGTGGTGATATCTTTGTAATTGTATAATGCGCAGATGGGGCCAACTTTTTGGCCGGGCCTCGTTTGGAACATTTGCTCGATGTGCAGGCCTAAGAGAAGAAAAATTCGTCAATTCATATATATACAACTCAATTAATGCATTTACTGATCATCGGACTTCATATATATACCTCGCCGGACTTCGTTAAGGGTCCATCGTCGGAGCCGTCGCCTTCTCCATCATCAGAGGCGTCGGTTTCCCCCTCATTTTGGTCGACCTCTTCACCCTCACCGGATGGGTTCAGATACATCGAGGGAGATTTGGGTGGATCAGCACTGGGGGCGTTGTGGATTATGTCCTTGAGAATTTCTTCTTGTGTTAGGTCTCTGCGGATTGGACTAGGTGGTTCCATAGTGAAAGTGCATGGTTGCCCCCATGTGTTGTTTTGGTAATTAATGACAATCTCTATGGACTAATGTGTGCTTTGAGTTATATTTGCAGTATTGGTCCGTATGGAATGGTTGAACTCCATATGTTGGAGTCGAGGCTAAAAGATGAAGATTATATGTTGATCAAGGCTAAGTGCAAGTTGATCAACATACAAGATAAGGGCAAGTGAAGATATGCGAAAGAGTATCTCTCCCGTATTAGTGTATGGGGGAGCAATATGCGAGGCTTCACCGAGCGGAGCGTAATCAAGAAAGGTGATCCACTTGAGAGGAGATCAAGATCGTCATCATCTAGCTCAAGTGGAATGCGCAAGGCAAAGAAAGGTGATCCACTTGGGAGGATATCAAGATCGTCATCATCTAGCTCAAGTGGAATGCGCAAGGCAAAGAAAGGTGATCCACTTGAGAGGAGATCAAGATCGTCATCATCTAGCTCAAGTGGAATGCGCAAGGCAAAGGTATGATCTTGATAGGGTTTCTATTTTACCAGTCTCGTGGTGTAGTTGGGAGACCGGGTTTTAGGATAGGTAACCGTACTATCAAGAGGGGCTCTCAAGTGAGCTTTAGCGTATCGGTCGTAGAGAGCTCAAACCTTTGCATCCTTGCATTCTTGCAATCATCTTTATTGGTTCTTATTTGGCTCTTATCGTGGTGTGGTCTTAGGTGCTTGTCATGCTTGTCATGACAAGACCAAGTTCACCGAAAACAGATTTCGTTGCATCGTCTATTGCATTTTCGGTGGTGGAGATATTACCGATTCACTAGTGAGGAAAGGTTCACACCTTCCTACCCATACCAAAATCTCCATTGCCTATTCTTATTTGGTTTTTATCTAGATGTGGTTTTAGAGCTTGTCTTGATCTTCAATACAAGCTCAAGTTCATCAAAAACGGATTTCGTATGAAAGACTTATTGCGTTTTTGATTTGGGGGTTTACCGGTTATTCATTTAGAGAGAGATCTAACATTTCCCCATTTGGTTTTACCCTCCCATGTTGGACAATGATGTTTCTATGCATGATCTTGTAGTGCTCTTCGTTGCGATTCCAACGAGCCCAAGATCATCGAAATCGGAGTCCGGATGAAAAAGTTATTACAGTTTTCGTTTTGTTGGTTCTGTCAGTTTTCAGAAAACCGGATATTCCGGTCCAAACGTAAATAAGAATATCCGGTGACCTCCAGAAGGTTTTCATCTGTTGCACGGCGGTCGGAGGCGAAATTCTGCTAAGGACCATAACTCGGAGGTACTGGTAGTCACCGGATATTTGGTACCGGTGATTTCAACAGGTCACCGGAATATCCTGTCATACTTTTACCGGAATATCCTGTCACCGGAATATCCTGTCGTACTTTTACCGGAATATCCGGTTACTCTGCTTCTCCAACGGGCAGAATTTTGGAGGGGTATAAATATCCCTCCCCCTACCTCCAGCCAACTACCACGACCAGAACAAGAACACCACCATTGTTACAAAGCTCCAAATCAATAGATCTCCCTCTCTAGCCACTCAATCACTTAGCCCTTTGGGGATTTGAGAGAGGAGATCTAGATCTACACTTCCACCAAACCATCTCTCCTCTAAGTGAGGCGAACCCTTTGGATCTAGAGCTTGGAGTTCCATTTGTTGAGTTCTTCTTTGTTCTTCCTCTCTTCTCCCCCCACAAGCATTAGTTGCTTTTGGTGGGATTTGAGAGTGAAGGATTTGACCACTTAGTGTGTTCTTGCCATTGCATCGGTTTGAGTTCTCTACGAGGATTCATTTGAGTGAAGTTGAGAAGCTTGTTACTCTTGGGTGCTTTGGTGCCCTAGAACTTGTTCCTCTAGGGCACGTTGGTACCCTAGACGGTGTTTGATTTCTCGGAGTCTTGGTGGCTTACGGGATTTGTTGGGAGCCTCCAATTATGGAGTGTGGCTCAACCTTGTTCGTCTCGGAGCTTTGGTAGCTACGAAGACATTGCCGGGAGCCACCAATTGAGTTGTGGTGTGTGCCCCGGCCTTGGAGCATCAAGTCTTGGCGGCTCGGTGCATTTGGTGAAGACCCTCCAACTTGTGGAGTGTGCTTCATCCTTGTAAAGGTTCTAGTTGTCAACCTCAACGGCAACATAGTGACAAGTGCCTCGCCACATTGGTGGTAAGACACAACGGAGATACAGTGTGCCATATCAAGGCTGCTCGGTGTTTCACATTGGTGAACACCGCGCCGCTCCAACGGAGACTAGCTTCCATTGGGAAGTGAACTTCGGGATAAATCATCGTCTCCAAGTGCCTCGGTATTTCTATATCCGAGTTTCTTACTTATGCTATTTACTTTGTGATAGCCATAGAGTTTAAAGTTATATATCTTGTTATCACCTAGTTGATTATATTGCTTAGCATAAGTTGTTGGTGCACATAGGTAAACCTATCTAGTTTAGGTTTTGGCTTGATAAATTAAACGTTAGTTTTATTCCGCATTTATTCAAGCCTTAACCGTAATAATTTTAAATCGCCTATTCACTCCCCCTCTAGGCGACACAATATCATTATCGCATACAATATTGATACCAGTACATAAAAATACTACAAAAATAATACTACATACAAATAGTACATAAAAATACACCACGAATAATATCACAAATACATCTAGAATAATCCAGTTACTAGGTGGGTCCATTATTTTTTAAACCTAACACATCATGAATAATATCACTAATACATCTCCCATGCATTAACCTCTCAAACTAACTTCGACCAGTTCCTGAGCATGCATGTATCTTCTGCACGTCTAATCCTAGAGGGCAGACAAGCTTCTTTGCTTCGTACGTACTGGCGGGCAATTCGTTATTTCTTGGAAGCATATTGTTCATTAGTACCAGCAACTTTTCAAATCCCTAGTCAGTCACACCGGACTCTGCCTTCCACTTCAGCAATTCCAGTGTGCTACCCAGCTTCTTCTGGCCATCTTCACAAGTTGGGTACAACAATTTGTTGTGGTCCTGTAACATCTGCTCGAACTGCAACCTCTCCTTTTCTGTGTCGCAGTCTCGCTTTGCATCAGAAATGACCCGACCAAGATCATCAGCGGGCTCATATGCTGCCCGTTCTTCACCTCCTTCTTCATTGTCTTCCATTGCAGTATCAGTGTATTCAGGGAACATAGATCGGTAGTTATCATCATCGTTCTCTTCTTCATCGTCGTCTTCTATCATATCCCCTCTTTCTCCGTGCAAGGTCCAAACATTATAGCCGGACATGAAACCGGACCGAAGCAGGTGGCTCTGAATGACTCTTGAGGAAGTGTAATCCTTCTCATTCCGACATTGAACACACGGACAACACATAAAACCATCCTGTCGCTTGTTCGCCTCGGCCACAACGATAAAAGACCGCACGCCTTCTGCATCATGCAACTATATATCAAACGCAGTCACGATGCTAAAATTAGTACCGCGTGGTCTAAACGAGAAAGTAGTTGCTAACCTTTTAGGAAACTTGGAAACAAAGAGGAGGAAGCTTAAGTGTGGCTCGAGCACCTCATATCATGTTTTTCATCGCTCTAACAGGCATTTCACCGAACACCTCTAGTACATATGAAGAAAAAAAAACTAGCACACCCACACCACCTCCAACCAGGAAAAAAATGAGAGAGAGGGGGGGAGGGGGCGGCTGCAGCCATATATATAGGGGCCAGGCTTTTGTCCCGGTTTTAGATACAAACCGGGACAAACTGGGGCACCTACCCGCAGCGGCCGCAGACCCCTTTAGTCGCGGTTCGTATAATGGGCTGCGACTAAAGATTCTCTGCCGCGACAGAAATTTGGACACTTTCTGTGCCGCGGCAGAGAATTCATTTTATTTATTTCTTTTCTTCATTTCAAAATAGTTTTCGTATATTTCTACACTACCACATACCGTACACTTTTGGAATAGAAGAGAGAGGGATCGAGAGAGAGAGTTTTAAATCCTTAACTTTTGAAATTCCATAAATTTTGATCCACTTGGCCAAATTCAACAAATTTGTAGTCATTAAAAAATCCTTAGAATGTGTAGAACTCTTTATAATATTTTTTTTACTTTTGATACGTGCACAAACTTGCTATTGCTGAATATTAGTACGGACCAGAGATAATTAACAATATAAATGGAAAACAAGGGCTAAATAAATCCAAAGATCACACAACTTTTTATTTCAACTAGAAGATACCCCGCACGTTGCGGCGGGCATTGTATGTTACATTTTTATGCAACAATAAAGTTGTACGCCACATGAAATAAAGAATGTGATATATAATTGTAGACTTGTAGCGATATTCAATTATTCATCACCATATTTTTTTAACGACTGCATCACTATATCTGTAGGAATTTGATCTGCACAATCATGATGACAGAGATAAAAAAAATCAAATAATAAGTACTTCATAGGCTAATATTTAGTAATGTAAGATTTTAAAGACTGCATGATGAATCGTATAACATTTTTTCATCTGTAGTGAACCATCCAATTGGAAAATAAAGCATGTCATAATTTAACTTTAAAAAGATTACTTCTACAACAACAAAAAAATGAGGCAAACACACCAAATTCACAATGATCTACCATATAATATTACGTCATCGTCTCTCAAAAAAAAAAATTACGTCATCGCGGCCATATGACCATGCATCTAACTGGTGCATGCAGACATATAGTTCAACATATATACGGGAAACTCGATTCCTTACCTGGCAGAATATCTGGAAAAAAAAGTGAATGCAAAGACAAATTATAACCTGACTGTGAGTATTTTAGTACAGCATATACACCATTCATTAAAATTACCTCAGGTTAATTTTTTGTAAGGCACTGCAGAACAGACCGATGATGTTTCCAATTTTATATGCCTTACACAAAGAAATAGGTCTTTTAGAGCAGTAAGCTATGGGGCAGGCTTGCAAAATATAACCGGACAAAAAATGAACTATCACAGTCAAACAGAACCAATCATACCTCACTAATAAGCTTTGTAGAAAATTAATAGATCTCATAACCACCTATGATGTCTCACTTAGTTAATAAAGCAAATTGTGCCTGCGGATTTCTTTTGAGAATAAATTGTGTCTGCAGATCATCTTATATATCAGAGGATAAGCACAATTGTTTGCACAATATTGACCATACGACATATGTATGAACTCACCTTGTTGAAAAATAAGATAAACATCTGTAAAAGACCAATTACATGGAGAAGGCTGCACATGAGAAAGAACACTGCACGCGCACACTATCATAGCATACTTGGACTGTGGATACACACCTCCTTACCTCATGCTTACCGCTAGGGAAGTCAGGGGACGGTGGTGAGTCTCATATTCTCATGGCGGGACGTGGGGGTGGTTGAGGGCACGTATGAATCACCCATAATGACGTTCTTAGGGGAGCTTGTGATGGCGGCGGCGGCATCATCCAATCTCTCGCCGGAAGGAGACAGGAAGCGCCGGAAGGTGATGTTTTGGGCATCTTGTCTCGGTAGAAATTGTGTGCCGGAGATGTGCGAAGGAAGGCGAATGTGAGCGATTAATCAAGCAGTTTTTCACGGAAAGGAATAGAAGAGACGGGAGGGGAAGGGGGCTGCATATGGGTTTCTTTGCACAAGTCTGTAGATTACGATGCAGGCTTGAACTACTGCGTGGTGGAGCAATTGCATTAAGGGAATTAATTATCCTAGGGCCTACCATGGTTGATGGGCTGGGTACTGGAGCGATTGCATGTAATGATGCGATTTTTTTTAGCACGAACATGTGTAACTGAACACGGTGCATAGTCACGATGGAGAATAGAATAGACGATACGTGAGATGGGGTGAATGGACGGACGGCGATCAAACATCGTATGGCTGTGATTACTTGATGATGTGGCTATGCTGTATGTAGAGATAGAAAAATAATTAATACACTTAGTGGGGTTTTGCTTTATAAGAGGTATAGATTAAACGTCTCACATATGACAATTATTGTTGAGACGATCTAAATCGACACATTGAGACATAGACACATACCACCAAGACACATCGTAGCAATCTCGTAGCCTAGGCGAGCGTCCAGAGCGGCATACTTGATGCGATAACAGCTCAATGGAAACTTGCCCCAACCTGATGTGAGGTCCTCTTCTTCCTCCTTTTTCTTCTCGTCCTCCTCCTCCTCCTCCTCCTTCTTCTTCTTCTTCTTCTTCTTCTTCTTCTTCTTCTTCTTGTTGATCTTCTTTTTCTTCTGAAGCGTTGTGCCAATAGTAAAATTGGCTAGAGCATAGAGACTCGGAAGATTAGGGTACGTTGGGTTAGGGTGAACGGCCCGCTGGAGGTCGATGGCGGACGGAATATGAATTCCGTAAGGCCCTAGCATACGCTGATCGTTGTTGATAGCCGCACCGCAGAATTTGATGGTTTTGTCCATCAAGAAGTCCTTGAGGGCCTACGGCACCTGATCAGCGTGGCAAATATCGAACACCAATGTGTCAGTCGCCACGAAGAGTTGTAGGACGGCGGCACGCTGCCTCTCCTCGGGTGCGGCGTCGGTGAACTCGCAGTCGAGGCCCACGATCTTCATCGGTGCGGCGTCGAGGTAGCACCTCTTGACGTCGCGGATCCATCTCTGCATGGTTGATGCGCGGAGAGTGACCACGACCTTGAAGTTCATGTTGACGGCGTCGTCCTTGTAGTGGTACACCTGGGATCGAGGTGGGCGCGCAAGTGGCTCCATGGCGCGCGGCAGCGATTCAAGAGAGGATTTTAGAGTAGAGATTAGAGAGAGGAGATGGTGCATTTGGCAAATGGCACTGTAGCTCTCTTATATAGAGCTAGCAGGGGAGATGAGGAGGCCGTGGTAATTAATTCCCACCGTGTTGATCAACTTCCGAAATCCATTAATTTGATCAACCTCTTCGTTCCCCGTGTGATCAACGACCAGCGCGGGAACTCAAGGGTTCAAATCACGAACCGTCGTGACTTCTAGTCCCGGTTCGAGACACGAACCGGGACAAATGGGGGGGGGGGGGCATCTGCTCGCAGCGGGCCGCAGACACCTTTTGTCCCGGTTTGTATCTCAAGCCGGGACAAAAGGCTCCTAACGAACCGGGAGAAATGGACCGCCGATTTCGGGGCGACGTGGCCGGACCTTTAGTCGCAGGTTGAGACACATCCGCGACTAAAGGCCCGGTCGAAAGGCCTGTTTCCTACTAGTGGTTGTCCCTAGCTTCTTGATCTTGTCCAACCGGCTTGTGATTATGATCTTATTATCAGTTCTCGCGCACTGTCTAGAGAGTGAGCACAACAGATCCACCAGATCTTCGTGGAGATCTTCAACTACCACAACAACAACCAGAAATCTCACATTACGAGCACGAAAATGATGCTGATCTCGATTGAGCTACTGGTGTTGTCGATGGTTTAGATCAACGGTGAATATACGGGACTACGTACGCGTGGGCATCGTCGATGTGGGTTAGTAGACAAACGACACGGGAGACAAGATTTATACAGCTTCGGGACCCGGGAAACATCATCCGGTAATATCCCTACGTGCTGTTTGTGGCTAGGTCTTATTCCTTATGCTCTTGGTGGAAGTCGCCGATGAGGCGGCTCCTCTCTGTTGGATCGTCTGGATCTGTCTAGTCTGTCTTGAGCGTGCCCTCTTGGGGCGCCTTGCCCCTCCTTATAAAGGTGGAAGAGGCCGGCTTACATGTCGAGTCCTAGTTGGATACAAACTATTCTTCTATTACAAGTTGGCAAGGTGAGTCCTTTTCCTATTTTGACTAGAGTCGGCCTGCTGGGCTTCCTCCTGATGGACCACGTTAGTACTCCTTACGGGTACCCGTGTCCCATATCCACGACAGTAGCCCCCGAGCTTTCGGGTGACTCGTAGAGTCATGCGGAAGGTCTTGATTTGTTGAAGACGTTGTCTTCTTGGGACACGGAGTCCATGCCGGGTTGTGTGCCGGCTTGTCGATGTCGATGATGTCGCGGCACCCGGCGCTGCATTTGCCGGGTTGTCGATGTAGACTTTGCCGGTTGTCGATGTAGATTTTGCCGAGTTGTCGATGTAGACGTTGCCGAGTTGTTGGCGAAGATGTTGTCGAGTCGTCGTTTGCCGAGTCGTCGATGCCGGCTTCTCTGGTCGACTTGTTAATGCCGGCTTCTCCTGCCGACTTGTTAATGCCGGCTTCTCCTGCCGACTTGTTAATGCCGGCTTCTCCTGCCGACTTGTTTTGAAGTGACTCGGAATTTTCTCCGAGTCCTTTTGACGAGTTGTGTGACTTTGCTTGAATTTATTTACACCGGTATATATGTAGCCCCCGAGTGCCGGGTCGTTTGCCTGCGACGACTCGGGACTCCTTGGTGTATAACTCCTTTTCTTGAGCTTTGAACGGTGTAGCCCCCGAGTGCCGGGTTGTTTGCCTGCAGCAACTCGGGACTCCTTTTGAGGTACCTGAAATAAAACTTGTGTATGCATTACACTGTTCATGATGTATGAAAATAATTAAATAGATATTACAACGATTTAATTTATTTGTGTTCAAATGATTAATCATTCGACTTGACTAAGCAGGCTTTCGCGATGACTTTTTTCATGCAAATATGATTTGCTCTGTCGACAAAGGCCTCTGTGCTTCAGAGTCGATCCGGCATTGTTCATACGCACTACTTGGTCTATTGCGTTTATCAACTGTCTTAGTAAAGAAACGAACGTCCATCTCCTGAGCCAGGATACCTATGTTTGGACCGCGCATCTGGCAGCTTGTCCTCTTTGGCAACCATGACTCAGAAGAATTAATAGCCCCCGAGATTAACTCAAAGGTGTTAATTTTATTTAACTGACTGGAAAAATAAAATATATGAAATTTAAATAAAAAGACCACTTAGCTTGCTTGTGATCCGGCGGACCGTCGAGATCGGCCGCAGCGAGGTTGAATCCGTCCGAGTTCCTCTTTAACCCGGATGGCTGCTCGTTCCTTGATCTTTTTTTTTTCTCGAGTTGTTACGCACGTAGGCTGGTCTGGAGTCGATCGGACCTATGGGCTTGATTCCAGGCCGGCTCACTTCCTTTTCTTTACCGTGACTTGATTCCTGGCCAGCTTTCGTTGATCTTTGTGCGTGGAGTAGTAAAATTCTAGGACTTGCCACGTGGGTTGTTTTGCTAGATTGGAGTGCATATTCGACTTGAATTCTTCTTGCTTCAATCATCTACGTACACCTTGGTCCGGCTTGCTCTGAGACTCGATTTTTTTTCTTGGACTGTCGTCGGAGTCAAAAACCTTTTCTTCTTTCTTTCCATCTCTGCTCCCTCGGGACTTGCACTGGCTCGTGCACTGCTTCTTCAATTTGGAATTGAAAGGACATGGATGTCGCCTAGAGGGGGGGGTGAATAGGCGATTTAAAATTATTACGGTTAAGGCTTGAATAAATACGGAATAAAACTAATGTTTAATTTATCAAGGCAAAACCTAAACTAGCTAGGTTCACCTATGTGCACCAACAACTTATGCTAAGCAATATAATCAACTAGGTGATAGCAAGATATATGACTTTAAGCTCAATTTCTATCACAAAGTAAATAGCATAAGTAAGAAGATCGGGTATAGAAATACCGAGGCACTTGGAGACGATGATTTATCCCGAAGTTCACTTCCCAATGGAAGCTAGTCTCCGTTGGAACGGCGCGGTGTTCACCAATGTGAAACACCGAGTAGCCTTGATATGGCACTCCGTATCTCCGTTGTGTCTTACCACCAATGTGGCGAGGCACTTGTCACTATGTTGCCGTTGAGGTTGACAACTAGAACCTTTACAAGGATGAAGCTCACTCCACAAGTTGGAGGGTCTTCACCAAATGCACCGAGCCACCAAGACTCGATGCCCAAGGCCGAGGCACACACCACAACTCAATTGGTGGCTCCCGACAATGTCTTCGTATCTATCAAAGCTCCGAAGCGTACAAGGTTGGGCCTCCCTCCACAACTTAATTGGAGGCTCCCAACAAATCCCGTGAGGCACCAAGACTCCGAGAGATCAACAACCGTCTAGGGTACCAACGTTCCCTAGAGGAACAAGCTCTAGAGCACCAAAGCACCCAAGAGTAAAAAGCTTCTCAACTTCACATCCACGAATCACCGTGGAGAACTCAAACCGATGCAACTAATGCAATGGCAAGAACATACTAAGTGATCAAGTTCTTCCAACCCGAATCCAACCAAAGCAACTAATGCTTGGGAGGGATTAGAGAGGAAGAACAAAGGAGAAACACCAAGAAACTCCAAAGATCTAGATCCAAAGTGTTCTCCTCACTTATAGGAGAAATCAAACGATGGAAACGTGGATCTAAAACTCCTCTCTCTTTTCCCTCAAAAACTAGCAAGAACTATTGGAGGGATTGAGAGATAACCAAGCTCAAGAGGGTCAACAATGGAGGGGAGAAATAGCTCAAGAAGTTGGCCAAAGGTTAGGGTTTATTTGGGGAAGAAGCCCCTTAAATAGGAGGCCAAAATATGGCCGTTGGAGCCATTTTCATGCAGCCAAAACAGGGCAGGCGGCCTGTGGGCCGGCCTAGGCCGGTCTGGAGGCCGGCCACCCCCCAGAGCAGCCCGGCCTGGGAGCCGGCCTAGGCTGGCCTGGGGGCTGGCCACCCACCTGAGCCGACCGGCCTTGGAGCCGGCCTAGGCTGGCCGGGAGGCCGGGCACCCAACGGCGATATGAAAACTTCAATATCTTTTTCATCCGGACTCCGATTTCGATGATCTTGGGCTCGTTGGAATCGCAACGAAGAGCCCTTCAAGATTATGCAGAGAAACATCATAGTCCATCATGTGAGGATAAAACCAAATGAAGAAAGGTAAACATTCTCATTTGCAAACCGGAAATGCAATATCTTCCACATACGAACTCCATTTTCGATAATCTTGGACTCGTTGGAATCGTCACAACGAGCACTACAAGATTATGCAAAGAAACATCATTGTTCAACAAGATATGGTAAAACCAAATGATGAAAGGTAAAACCTTTCTATTGAAAGCGGGAAAACCATATCTTTTGCAAATGAAGTCCGAATGACATGAAACCACTTTTGTTGGAAAGAGGATGACAAATGCTATCCAATAACAAGTGAAAATATTGAAACCAAGCAAGGGAAATTTTGCTAATAAATGGAAGAGTGAAACCTTCCGCATAGATGGACCGGCAAAATCTCCAACACCGAAAACTCAATAGGAGACACATATGAGAACCGTTTTCGGTGATCTTGGCCTTGTCATGAAAAGCACGACAAGCACCAATACCACACTACGATAAGAGCCAAATAGGAACCAATAAAGATGATGCTCAAGGATGCAAAGGTTTGAGCTCTCTACGACCGATACGCTAAAGGTCACTTGAGAGCCCCTCTTGATAGTACGGTTACGTATCCTAAAACCCGGTCTCCCAACTACACCGCGAGACCGGAAAGATAGAAACCCTATCAAGATCATACCTTATCCTTGCGCATTCCACTTGAGCTAGATGATGACGATCTTGATCTACTCTCAAGTGGATCATCTTTCTTGATTTTGCTCCGCTCGGTGAAGACTCGCATATTCCTCCCCCATACACTAATATGGGAGAGACACTCTTTCGCATATCTTCACAAGCCCTTATCTTGTATGTTGATCAACTTGCACTTAGCCTTGATCAACATATAGTCTTTTTCTTCACATGCCCTAATCTTGTATGTTGATCAACTTGCACTTAGCCTTGATCAACATATAGTCTTCTTCTTTTAGCCTTGAATCCAACATATGGAGTCCAAGCATTCCTTATGGACCAACACTGCAAATATTACTCAAAGCACACATTAGTCCATAGAGATTGTCATTAATTACCAAAACAACACATGGGGGCAACCATGCTCTTTCAATCTCCCCCATTTTGGTAATTGATGACAATCCCTTTTGAGAGGGTTTATATAATGAATTAAGCAACCTTGCAAGACAAGGATGCATGAGCATGAGAGGCAAATGCTTAAGAACCAAACGAAAGCATAAGAACAAATTCCCTTAAACCCTCTAAAACTTCTCCCCCATTGGCATCTATTACCGAAATGGGAAGAAAAATTTAGAAGGCCAATATAATATGAGTTCCTCCACAAGGTATGCATTTCTAAGGATATGAGTGAAATCAAATGCACATATCCATTGACGAATAATAGAGGAAATCAAACTATATTGTGGATTCAAATATTGCAAAGGATGAAATCATTCTAAACATCTCCACCAAGGAGAAAATCAATCAAGAAGATCCTAACCGAGAGTGCTAAATAAAATTAGAGAAGCTCCTCAATGTTCATGCACTATTGAGGAGTGCACAAATATGGAATCCTCACTCCCCCACAATCATCTAGAACGCTCACAAAGTGCAAGGATGTAACCATTAAAGCAAAACAACGCACTTGCACCAAAGATGTGGTTGAGCCATAAGGAGATACCAATTTAAAAGAAATTATCAATAAAGGCCCAACCAAGAGTATGTGTGTGTGACAAGACAATTAATTTGGTAAGACACATAGTCTTACTCAAATGGAGATAAGTTATATATCAAGTAGTGACACACACAACTTACAAAGAAGATTTTTTTTTAAATGTTCACAAGCTCAAAGATACCAATTGGAAATTACAACCAATCGAAAAAACAAAGAGAAAGTGAGAACACTTAGCCAACAAAATCAACATACTCACCGTGATGAGCATGAAGAGAAGAATCTTCAATAGAATGTGAGTGCGCAAAGATGCGAATAGAAATGAAACAAGCACTCACGATACACACTTGGAGCCACCAAAGAATTATAGATAAAAGACAAGGTGGCTTGAAAGAAAGTAGGATACCAAATAAAAGGTGACCTCTCTCATATGTATAGGTTTCTAAGTGGACAATGATATTCATCGACAAAGAAACTTGCACACATAAAATGGTCGAAGAAAGGAGACTATGGTAACCAAAAGGAAGTCATGAATATACAAAAAGAGATTATTGCTTAAAAGCATAGCACATAGCTTAAATTTATCTTATTGTATATAAATGAACTTCAAACACATCAAATGCATCACACATATCACTAAGGGAACAAGAGATAGTGGAAATGCTTTGAGATAGGCAACAAGTATCACAAAGAAATAATTCCAATTGTAGGAAGGTTTTTGCAATTTCATCACAAATATCACAAAGATATACCAAGTGAAGGAAATAAGCCAAAACCACAACAATTGCACATATCAAGTTTTCATGCCAAGGGGCAACCTACACAAGGTTGAATACACGAAAAATATGCATGGGATAGATACTTGTTACCGAAATAGCATTGGTGATGATGAAGATGAGAATTTTTGTTTATCATCAGAGCTTGACTCCAATAAACACATGGTGAGAACACCTTCCTTATGAATGAGGCAAGCATCCAATGCATTTCCATTGTACCTAAAACAAAATTCAAGTACAACATGGTTCCCAAACTCATTGGGTTCCATAGTAGTTAGATACACTACAATACATAGGAAACACTCCACATAAATATGTGCATATAGATATGAAATTGAATTTCATGCACATCTTAGCCAATTTAGGATTTGGTGGACTATCCCCTATATATTGGATCAAGAAAGACTAGCATGCCATAAAGTAAATATACTAGTAAATATGCATGCATGGACTTACAAGAACCAAATGAAATACAATTTGGACAAACACCAAGTAAACCAAGAAGAGAGCACACCAAAGTGTGACACAAAAAGGCTGTCCAAATTATATCAAAATCAACACATGATTGAGGAAAAATCAAATCAACATATGATTGATTCCAAAACACATTAACACATGAAGTGTGATATCAATAGGAGTCAAATCAACAACATATGAGAGATAAGACACCAATTGAAAAATAAGATACCAACTAGGAGACACGATACCAAGAAGAGGATAATACTTGACCGGAATCAAGTAAAGTAAAATAAAGTAACAAGGTATCAAAATTCTCACAGTAAATATCAATTGAAACAAATATCTATGGAGGAGATATTAAATTCCAATTAATACCAATTGAAGGTACCTAGGCAAGGCCAATGAGCATATAAGATGAAAGAAAGAGACATGCTCAAAGGGTTTTCTCATTCTATAGGATAAACATAAAACAAGAAATGAGAAACCAAGACTCCCAAGAGAGAGCAAGGTTACACCAAATAAACCAAACACCCTTTACACTTTTCATGATGGCACAAAGCATCAAGAGAAAAAGATTTGTCTTCCATAAATACATATGATAGAAATCAAATGCCAATTGAAAGGATCAAATATTGATAGATAGGATAGTGTTCTAAATAAAAAGGAATGCTCCCCCAGGATTCATGCATTATTTTGACATTTGCATTTGAATACAAAATGCATGCTCAAAAGGGATCATTACTCTTCATATTTTATTTACAACACTAAACACTACCAATATGAATTAGGATCCATGCAAGAGGCAAGGAAGGCAAAGGGAGTCAAAATAAATAGTTTGGCAAGAGATGGGGCAAATAAGAGACAATGCCAATGAAAGGGTAATAAAAAATATCCTATCACAAACATAAATATGGATTGTCCAAGGACAGTGACCATTTGGAATTATTTTCCCGATGATAAGATGTATCGAAGAATATCCTCACAAGATAAATCATATGGCAAGAGAATAAAACACCATATTTTAATAAAGTTTGTTGGTAGTTCCAACCATTCAAACCAACCGGCAAGGCCATGATTAGAATAATATGGAACAAATGGTTTCTCAACTAATGTATGGAAATGCATATTAGAGAAAAACCACACCAAGCAAACTCACACAAACAAGAGCCAAAAGATAGCTAAAAAGCAAATTGGAACTTGTTCGAGCTAATATGCCACATAGAAATAAGATAATTTACAATATCAACTCTAGGTGGCAAAACCTCAAATGTTCACATTTTATGGGATTGTAATATGCACATAGCGTATTGCTCCCCCACAATGTGATAATTCATTTCTTCTTAACAAGAGGCAAATAAAATCAAATAGAGATAATTAATGGACATTATAGAATTTGAATTCTCATGAGCATGACACACCACATAGTTACTAGATAATCTTGATATATCAATACTAGGTGGTGTTACTCATATACACATATTTTTAGGTTAGTGAGGTGCACAAAGCATATCACTCCCCAAAATAGGATAGTCCATTAATCTCTCAAAAGAGCCCATTGAAATCAACACAAGATCCAATAAGGACTCAACACAAAGTTTACACATATATGGAGCGCACATTAACATACACAAACTTGATTGCTCAAGGTAAGTAATAAGCACAACATATACAAGCACATGATAGGAACAAAACTAACACATGCTAGGGAGCAAGCAACTTTCAATGTATATATAATTTAAATATAAGTTACCACAAAAAGGAGCATTGGATATGAGATAGATATGTGATAATCCAATTGACTTAGCTAAATGAGATATAACCATGAAGATCCCTTAATTCTTCAAGTGATAGCCAAGTCTCCAATGTCCTCCATCACAACCTATTGATCAAGTTTGAGCTTGTTGGTCCCCAACCAAGTTGGGTCCTAAGAGGTTAGTCACAATAGGCTTGGCCACCCAAATGGTTCTTTTCTTGACACCACTTTGAGTTCCCACATATTTGGCAAACACATTGCCAACCCTATCCTTTCTAAGAGAATAAACATCATCAATAATTATGGGGTTGGATAGAGTACCGTTTGTGCATGAAGAAGCCAAGTGGCCCTTCTCACGGCATAGGTAGCAATATCGACTCTTTTCTTTCTTCTTAATAGGCTCCTCAATTTGAGGAGCAATGATTTGAGTCTTATTAGGAGGTGGCCTTTGTTCAACCCGAAGTTGAGCATGAGATTGAATAATAGGCCGCTTCCCTAGTTGCTTCTCACTAAGAGGCTTCTTCTTCATTGGGAAATCCCTAACATGATGCCCTTCAATTTTGCACTTGAAGCAAACAATCTTGGCCGAGTGATTGACTTGTTCTTAGCCCTTCTTATTGCTACTCTTGGACTTGTTCTTGATATTGGAGTTGAATCCAAGTCCACTCTTGTCATTGGGGGATTTTGCACACTCAACATGTTGTCAAATGTGGCCTTCCCTTTATGACGCTTCTCCACATCTTTCTTCAAAGAAGTGGCTTGTGCCTTGTGCTCTTTAGTTTTCCCTACAAGGTTAGTAGCTACACAAGTACTAGTGGAAGTTGAGGCTTCATTGTTAGAGCAACTAGGCACAAATGTAATTCAACATATGATTTAGCACTAGTGTGAGATGAAGAATTACAAGGACTAGCACATGGCATTGTAGCATTTTTAGTAGAAGTTGTGCCATTGTCCACATGAGGCTCACTAGATATTACCTTGGTAGCAATAGCCTCATGAGCTAACTTTAGCTTATCATGAGATACGAGAAGATCTTCATGAGAGCTCGAGAGCTTCTCATGGCTTTCTTCCAATATCTCATAATTGCTAGTTAGCAATTTAAGTTGAGCCCTTAGCTCAACATTCTCCTTTAAAATGGATGCTTCACAACAAATAGAGTTAGTAGCACAAGCATCAACATTAATAGCAATGGGAGAACAAGTAGGAAGCTCTTTTAGTAATTGAGCTTGGAGTTGATCATGAGACTTAGTGAGATGTGCAAGAGAATCTTCCAAGGACTTGACATCCTTTTCAAATTTCACATTAGCCTCAAGGAGTCTAACAATTTCAACAACAAGCTCATCATTTTTATTTTAAAATCATTAGCCACCTTGAGAGCTCTATCATGGGTTTCATTTACTTTAGATAACTCTAGAGTAAATGTCTTCTCAAGAGATTTCTTGGTGGTTTGTTCTTCTTCTAGAGCTTCCTCAAGATCCGCAATCGTGTTTGCATAATCACGTTCGCGGGAAAGACTTTCATCTTCACGAGCTTCCAAATTTTCAATAGTAATCCCTCGCTCAACAAGGGTGCTCATGATTTCATGGAGGTTCTCACAAGCATTTTTATTATTTGAAAGATCATTAAGAATCATTAGGCCTTTCTTACTAAAGTAAGCATTATCTTCTTCATCATCATTATTATTGTCATGATCATCACTACTTGACGATTTAGAAGATATGCAAGGACTATTAACACAAGCATGTGAAACATTTATAGTTCTAGATGTGTTTAAGTCCAAAGATAAATCATTGCAATAAGATAGAGATGAAATATCATCTAAAGGAAGCTCACTATCATCATTGCGAAATTTATCCCTACTCACCATTGCATTGTTTTGTGGCTTGCCACATGTAGGTGAGGTAGAAGAAGTTGAGAACTCATTACGCCCGGAGATGGAGGGAGAACAATCATTCTCACTATCAATGGACACACCATAATTGTCTTGAAGCTTGGTCCATAGCTCGTGAGCACTCCGATAAGGAAAGATCGACAAGGCAACTGCATTTCTTAAAGACATGAAAACAACTTTAGAAGCTTGAGCATCTAGATAAGAATTTCCTCATCCTCCAAAGATAATCTTTTCGGATCATTTGGAGGAGGAAAACCCATATCTAAGATTTGCTCTATAGATGGATCAATGTCCCTAAAATAATTTAGCATGCGATTTCTCCAATCATTATAATTAGTGCCATCGAATATTAAAGAGGCATTGTGCACTAAACCACTAGATGACATCTTTACTCTCTAGGCCGTGAAGCCCTATAAAAAGAGAACCCGCTCTGATACCAATTTAAAGGACATGGATGTCGCCTAGAGGGGGGGTGAATAGGCGATTTAAAATTATTACGGTTAAGGCTTGAATAAATGCGGAATAAAACTAACGTTTAATTTATCAAGCCAAACCTAAACTAGCTAGGTTCACCTATGTGCACCAACAACTTATGCTAAGCAATATAATCAACTAGGTGATAGCAAGATATATGACTTTAAGCTCAATGTCTATCACAAAGTAAATAGCATAAGTAAGAAGCTCGGGTATAGAAATACCGAGGCACTTGGAGACGATGATTTATCCCGAAGTTCACTTCCCAATGGAAGCTAGTCTTCGTTGGAGCGGCGCGGTGTTCACCAATGTGAAACACCGAGTAGCCTTGATATGGCACACCGTATCTCCGTTGTGTCTTACCACCAATGTGGCGAGGCACTTGTCACTATGTTGCTGTTGAGGTTGACAACTAGAACCTTTACAAGGATGAAGCTCACTCCACAAGTTGGAGGGTCTTCACCAAATGCACCGAGCCACCAAGACTCGATGCCCAAGGCCGAGGCACACACCACAACTCAATTGGTGGCTCCCGACAATGTCTTTGTAGCTACCAAAGCTCCGAAGCGTACAAGGTTGGGCCTCACTCCACAACTTAATTGGAGGCTCCCAACAAATCCCGTGAGCCACCAAGACTCCGAGAGATCAACAACCGTCTAGGGTACCAACGTGCCCTAGAGGAACAAGCTCTAGAGCACCAAAGCACCCAAGAGTAAAAATCTTCTCAACTTCACTTCCACGTATCACCGTGGAGAACTCAAACCGATGCAACTAATGCAATGGCAAGAACACACTAAGTGATCAAGTTCTTCCAACCCGAATCCAACAAAAGCAACTAATGCTTGGGAGGGATTAGAGAGGAAAAACAAAGGAGAAACACCAAGAAACTCCAAAGATCTAGATCCAAAGTGTTCTCCTCACTTAGAGGAGAAATCAAACGGTGGAAACATGGATCTAAACTCCTCTCTCTTTTGCCTCAAAAACTAGCAAGAACTATTGGAGGGATTGAGAGATAACCAAGCTCAAGAGGGTCAACAATGGAGGGGAGAAATAGCTCAAGAAGTTGGCCAAAGGTTAGGGTTTATTTGGGGAAGAAGCCCCTTAAATAGGAGGCCAAAATATGGCCGTTGGAGCTTTTCGGCAGCCAAAACAGGGCAGCCGGCCTGTGCCGGCCTAGGCCGGCCACCCCCGAGCAGCCCGGCCTGGGAGCCGGCCTAGGCTGGCCTGGGGGCTGGCCACCCACCTGAGCCGGCCGGCCTTGGAGCCGGCCTAGGCTGGCCTGGAGGCCGGGCACCCACGGCGATACGAAAACTTCAATATCTTTTTCATCCGGACTCCGATTTCGATGATCTTGGGCTCGTTGGAATCGCACAACGAGAGCTTCAAGATTATGCAGAGAAACATCATAGTCCATCATGTGAGGATAAAACCAAATGAAGAAAGGTAAACCTTCTCATTTGCAAACCGGAAATGCAATATCTTCCACATACGAACTCCGTTTCGATAATCTTGGACTCGTTGGAATCGTCACAATGAGCACTACAAGATTATGAAGAAACATCATTGTTCAAAAGATATGGTAAA
>QRDG01001438.1:51604-233440 GCA_012064385.1 Puccinellia tenuiflora
ATAGCAAATGTTCTTTCAGGCGGGCCATATCTGTCGGAGGCTCGGGCCGGACAGTGTCCAGCACCGTGAAGGCAGCCCCCAACTTTGGAGGCCCTGTTGGCGGTGCCGGACAGTTTTTGGGCCGGACAAAGCCTTTGCGACCCCCCGGTGTGGCCTGTTTTTTTGTCTGGGGCCCTAATGGAGCTTTAGGGGCCCTATTGCGACCCCCCGGTGGAGATGCTCTTAAAGCATCTTCAACATAGACACTATATAAACCGCGCGCACAAAAAAGTCAATTTAGCGCGCGCAGGGCTAAAATTAGCGCTCCAGCAGACGATGCATAATCCAGCACGCTGCAAAAGTTGTTCATCGTGCTGGGAGATGCTGGACCGCAGGCTGGATATTTTGTGCGCCAACAACAGCGCGCTGGGAGATGCTGGACTGCTGCAGGTTACGCGCTATATTTTTGTGCATCTGGAAAACCTCTCCACCTCCTCCGCGCGCTAAACCGTTAATTTGGCGCTGTAAAAAAAATTAGGGCGCCGAGGCATAGCGCGCCTGTTGGAGATGCTCTTATTGGAACGAAGGACGGAGATCAAGGAAGAATAAGTTTGCCGCTGGATTTTGACAAAGAAAACAATGTTGCTCGCCGGAGAGGAGGGCAAGGTTGTCGCGCTACATATCAGGTCCACCCCTGTAGCCACAACTGCCAGGCCACCTGCCACCGTTGTGGCAGGTAGCGCTCTCATGGTCGCGTCGCCGCACCACCATCTCAAACTCGGCCTTCGTCGGTCTGTCACCACCCTCGGCATCCCCTCTAAGTAACACTTAGAATTCTCAGTTGCCAGCGAACCTGCAGCACCCTCCCCCCCACACACACCACCACCACCACTAAGTTTATTGTTCGGCGGCGGCTCACTCTATCCTCTCCCGATGTCTTCTCCATCGCGGCTCCATGGCGGTCGTCGTGGCGTCGTAGGCGCCGGCTCGGTGGTGGAGGATTTGGTTGTGGGCTCTATCTCTCGGTTAAGGTGTGGTTTGTGTGTCGGGGCGAGACAAAGACTAGATTGAGATGGGAATGACGAGAAGAAATGCGAGAGGGGAGAGGATAAGAGAGAGGGGCGCACGTTCACCGATCGAGTCCATGGGTGACGGGCGGTCCATTTTCACCATAGCCACGTCCACCGAGGAAAGAGTCAACCCTATTCTCTTCTATCCATCTAAGGTCTACCTTTGATTCCAACGATCACGCTAGCACACACAATCCGAGACAAATAAAATCGATATATGAAGCTCACAAAACATATTGACAACAAAAAGTGCGCACATCCACTCACAAAGTCTATGTACTCACAAAATCGTTTCACGAGAAATCAATATTGTTTATGCCATGTACAAGAAAGAAAAATCCTTTCCTAGAAAATGTATTTCACTGAGTTTTTTTTTTTGACTTTTCACACATGCCATAAAAAATATTAGTTTTTTACAAAAACTTGTTGTGTGCACATAGAATTTTAAAATGTATGCGCCAATATTTTATTCGGAATTTTTCACATTTCAGGGAAAAAAACGATGGTGGAAGCATTTATTCCCGTGTGCCAAAGTTATTTCTCATGATTTCCACTCTATATACGCTATATTTAACACATATATCCTGCGCCGTACTACGATACCCCCGCCCGCACACAGGCAGAGCGCCGCGGTGGTTGTCGGTGCGCGCACAGGCCACTTGGCTCACGCGGCGGGGGGGCAACTGCGCCGCGTCGCTTTTTACCTGCTCGCTCTGCTGCGGCCTGCGGTTACCCGGCCGTTTCTACTGCCATGGCCATGGCATGCTGTAACTCTGACCGCCACGCCACCATCATCACTCGCGACTGCGAGCAGCAGCATCCGATGCGATGATCATGGACTCCTTTGTACGTACAGCACTGTGCGTTAATTCTCGTGATCGATCGCATCGCATGAGCAATGCGACGTGGAACGTGACGCGACGAGCAGATGGTAAAATCTACTGGAGTAGCACATGGTTGCATCATGCATGCCCACCCAGGCGTCAACGTTGAAAAGAAGGAAGTTGTGTTGATGGAGACAGATGATGGTTGCGGGGGCGCTGGTCCAATGCTCCGTTGGAAATTTCGCTCCTAGCCAAGTTTTGTCGTCCCATGGCCATGGCCTTACTGTCCGGTTTGTTGTTGCCCTCGGAAGCAAAACTCTGCCACTTTTTATGTGGAACTTTCGGGGCAATTTCAGCGAGTCGATCCAAACGGATATAAAACGTGTCCGTTTTTCATTCGTTTGGTTCGTTATTCGGACACCATTTGTCTGATTTTTTACTGTCGGCCCGCCTGTGCACACAACATTGTGACTCATTTCAGTTTTTTTATTCAAATCGTACATAAGAGGTCATTTTTAATTCAAATTTAACATACAGTTGACATATTTAAACAAAATTGAAAATAAATCCTAGATCTACTGCTAAGTTTATGGCCCTTGGAGAACTTCGGTGACCGACGTGGCCGTTCGGCCCTTCAGGAACTTGGTTGATGACGGTCACGTCGATGTAAATGGCCGACGTACGTCGGAGAAAAAACTGTCCTGAAGTGGTAGGATCTTGAATGTTGTGATCTAGTCGGACTCGATATCAATTACCGGCGTAGTCGGTGGCGGTGGAGGTTTTGGCGGCCCCATAGGCCGACGACATGGGATCACGCCATGCCTTGTCTCGCCGGCATGGAGAATGGAATGGGTTAGGGTTCTCCCTATCGACGGTGGTGGGAGTAGAGTGGAGTGGATAAGAACGCAGCCCGCCGCCTTTAGCGTATCTGCCCCAAAATCCAGTTGTGTTTTTTACTGCAGTTTTTTATTGGCCACTGAATCCTAGTGACGCGGACATTTGTTTTTTGACTACCACTTCTCCGTGGCCGTGAGTGCTATGGTAAAAGTAAAACTTTGCTGGAAAACCTGTTGCTGCAGCCAGCACGCACGTTGCCATGGCAGGCCAAGTGTTGGTCTACCGTGTACGGTCTCTCGCCTGCTGCCCGGCCCCTCCCTGCCTTTCGCTTTTCTGGCTGCCCTTTTCCCTCCTTTTTTCCCATGTTCCGAGGCGAGCGATTCTGCGTTCCAAACATCGGAGAGTCCGAGACGTGCGTCGATGCAATCATTGAGGCGTGGCCGTCCGATAGGCCCTAGGCCCCCGATATATACCCACAACGTGCCAGTACTACTGGTGAGTGCCACTGTAGCGATTAGCAAAAAATTCAGCCACAGTTTGTAGTAGTACGCTTCACAGCGAATGAACAGATTCGCGTCACGTTTGGTAAGGCGAAATGGGTTTTGTGGTCAAACGCATTTACGTTGGGCATGGATGGATGGGCTTGTCTTGGTTGCCAAATATGGAGGCTGTGGGATCCTGCGAAAGAAGGTTCGCTTTTCCCGTGTTTGTTCCGAAACGCTCATCGTCGTGTCGTGTCGATCCAATCCCGGCGGGCAGAGCACGCCACCTCGTGCCAGGTGCGAAGCCCGGCGCCGATACCGGATCTCTTTTTTTTTTTTTTTATTGAGACAAACCGGTTAATATGCCATTCTGTTAGCGGAACATGGGTTGGGCTGCGCGCACATTTCTCTCGGACCACCCAAGACGTTTCACTTACATGGGCTGCGCTGCGAGCCCAATGAGTAAGTAGAAAGACCGGATAAGCCCAATTGGTCCTTGGGCCAGCACTACTCCCGTCCGCTGCGTGTCACTCGACGGCGTGGCCGCCGCCTACTCCATCCTCCAGCTCAACCTGTCGCCCGTCTGTCGTCGGCGGGGGCGACGAAGGCGGAGGAGGGTTCTTCTCCGGCCGCCGCAGCGCGGGCGACTACGGAGAGATCTTCGGCCGGTACTTCCCTCCTCCCTTTCCCCTTCCGACCTGCTAAGCACTAGGCTTTAACGCGTTCCCTTGCTTCTTTTCTTCTTCCTTCGGTTAGGTGCCGCTCGTCGACTGGTGGCTGTTGAGAGGCAAAGACGACAAGATCCGTGCTGCAGTGCTGCTGGGTACGCCAACTCGCCGAGAGGTGAGCCATTTCCTTCTCCCCTTCCCTCCCTTTCTCCTTTTCCATTCCATCGCCAACTTAGGTTGCTACTTGCCTAGATGAACTGCAATTTTCTCGTGCTACTTCTTATTTGATAAACGTATTTGCTTCTCATTCTGTTTGGATCTGCCATGCCTCAAGTTTATTGCTGCGCTCGGGTTTCGGCAATGCTGCTTCTTCTAAATTTGGGCAAGAGTTTGTTTAACGGTGTCGTACGTGGAAAACAACCCCAGTCTTCGGAAGCTTCATCATATATCATCTTTCTCTGATAGAATGTGTGTTTGATAAGTACTCCGGTTACTTTCAGTCAACAACTATGCCTTTTCTCTCAAAATTAATACGTTCCTTTGTAACTAACAAAAATGGAGTAGGAACAAATACGAAGCTTGACCGTGTATAAATTTATCTTTTTAACCAACGTATAGATTTCTATATGATCTGAATGGAAATAAATTTGTATTGATTTGATGAGCCTGTTATGTTACTGATTTCAAATGTTTCCATCTCTGGGTAGACTGCACAACAGAGTTGTTAGCATAGAACTACCACTTTTCAGCTCAAAATTCGGAAAACTATCACTTTTCGTTTCAATAGCAAAAAAATACCACATCGAGATCGGTTTTTCGCAAAAAGCACTAATCGTCAATTGAACGTGAATTGACACCGAAACTGGCAGTGGGCCCCACTTGTCAGGAAAATAAAAAAATAAAAAACTGAGAAAAGAAATTATTTGGATGAGTTGGACTGCAGGGCCCACTTCTTAGCCTAAGAAAAAAAATAGAAATATCTATAAAAAAATTGTGCTACGCAGCACGGTGTACGCGGCCATGGCCTGGGGCTGCTCCCTGACGCGAGCACCGCCGGTCATCGAGATGGATGGCCATGGACCATGGTGCGCGCAGCAGGGCAGGCCGACCGCACGTGGAGCAGCCGTGCTGCCGCCATGCTCGCCGCGCAGGCTGGGGAGGTCGGGGAGATGGCAGCGCGGCCTGCCCGCGCGCATGCTCGCCGTCGCCGCCCGCACATCCGGAGTATGCCGTGGCCGGCACCTGCTCGCCGCCCCGCGCGTGCTCGCGGCCTCCTGCCTGCTCGCCTCCGCCCCTCGCCTGCTCCCCGCCTCGAGCCAGCGCGCCGCCCCTCGCCTGCTCCCCGCCTCGAGCCAGCGCGCCGCCCCGCGCCCGCGCATGCTCTCCACCCCGAGCCAGCGCGCCGCCCCGCGCCTGCTCCTCGCCCCGAGCCAACGCGCCCAGCTCGCCTCCCCGCGCCCCTGCGCCTGCTCGACTCCACGGCCAGCTCACCGGCCCCCGCCTGCTCGCCTCCCCACGCCCGCACGCCTGCTGGCGCTGCTCCGGCAAAGAGCACGTGGCGGCGCGGGAGAGCACGGCGGCGGCGCTGACGGAGCGAGCCGGCAGGAGCTCGGGCGAGCGGGCGGCGGCGACGGCGAGCGGGCGGCGGCGAGCAGGCGCTGGTGCGTAGGTGGGGGCGGCGGCGAGCACGCGCGCGGGTGGGCGGCGGCGAGCATGCGGGCGGGTGGGCGGCGGCGGCGAGCGGGCGTGCGGGTGGGCAGTGGCGGCGAGCGGGCGAGCGGCTGGGTGGCGGTGGCGAGCGAGTGGGCGGCGGCGAGCAGGCAGCGCGAGCGCGCAGGTGCTGGGCACGGGAGTCAACGACAAGCGTGCAGGTGCTGGCCACATCCTCTTTATTTTTAGATATATTTTGTTTATTATTGGACTGACAAGTGGGCCCCGCAGTCCAACTCACCCAACAATTTCTTTTCTCAGTTTTTTATTTTTTTATTTTCCTGACAAGTGGGGCCCACTGCCAGTTTCGGTGTCAATTCGCGTTCAATTGACGATTAGTGCTTTTTGCGAAAAACCGATCTCGATGTGGTAGTTTTTTGCAATTAAAACGAAAAGTGGTAGTTTTCCGAATTTTGAGCAGAAAAGTGGTAGTTCTATGCTAACAACTCCTGCACAACACTTATATATCCTCCTTATCTACACTTGCAATTGTATGTTGCATTGGCAGCCATCTCTAACTTGATCTTTGTACAATAAAAAGTATATGTTAAAGTTTTCTGTTGGAGATTGTACTGATTTCTCATGTCTGAAACCCACATCTATGTAAAAAAAGACGGGAGTGGGTGGTAAACAATAGTTGATGGGAAGCATAAGCTTCTCAAAGTACCTAGTTTAAGGAGCCCGTGTACCTATTTTAAAGAGAAGGATTTTACCACTAACGTAACTCCACTAAAGGATGCAGACGATATCTTAGATGTTGTTACATCAATGGGAAGATAAACTGTGAAAATGATTCTTGGTTTTTGGAACATCACTTCTGTCAGTGTCCTATTCTAAGGTTTTCATATTTACTTTTACATTGTGCAGCATGTTATTTGTTTTTTTTTTATTTAGGGAAAAATTATGTTAATCGTGGAAGCCCGTCATTATGTGACCTCTGGTGGTAGCTTATTTCAGTACCTGCAACTTATTTACAAGGGGAACTATTTCAACCTTTGTGTAAAACATATGCATATAGCTGATATGACGTTCCTATCTTTTCACATTATGCAGTTCTTGCTCTATTGTGTTTCACATGTTCTATCTAGTCGACTTGTCTGAAGTTTGTAGTGGCTAAGAGAACCAAAGGCCGTGAATTATAAGTAAGTTGATATATCTCGTTTCAAACTATTCTGATCTTTTCTAGCCATTCTCAGATTAGGGAAGAAGAGAGAGAGCATCACTATGGTGGTTCGAATCCGGCTCGCGCGGTTTGGCTGCCGGAACCGGCCCTTCTACCGGGTCATGGCTGCCGACAGCCGCTCCCCGCGCGACGGCAAGCACCTCGAGGTCCTCGGCTACTACAACCCGCTCCCCGGTGAGATCCCCCCACCTCGAATTTCCAGTCGATCTGTTCATGTAGCTCCCTGGCGCCCGCTTATTGATTCCAACAAGTCGGCTCCGCTTAGCTCTGCTTTTATGGCCGTACATGCGAAGGATTTCTGATGCGATTGTGGGCGTGGGTCGGAGCTGAAGATTAGCTGATGAGGAAATGTGTGCCTTTTCTGTTGCTGTTTGCAGGGAAGGACGGTGGCAAGAGGATGGGGCTGAAATTCGACCGGGTCAAGTGAGTTTTGTGCTTGCTCCTGGTTTTCGTTTCAGAGAGTATTGTTCATTTATAATCTTTTTTGGAGAAAATTTTGCATATTGCATCTTTTGCTGCACTTACTGTAGAACTAGCATTGTTTGTCCATCCCCGTAATAATAAGTTACTCCTATATTAATGTTTGTTGACGGTTGGCCGTTTTAGAGGCTAAAACCAAATAAAATTGGGTGATTCAGTATTCGTTTCTTCAGGCAGTATATTTGTATCATTGGGGATGTTCAGAAGGTAAACAAAAAGAAAGAAAAGTGAAACTATGCCCTGCTGCACTATTATTCTTGTTGATTGTAATGTCAATTGTCAAGCATCATTCACTTGCTCTACCCTTGCCGCCTTCCTACCTTCGACAACCAAATAATATAACTAAAGAATAATGATATAGATGTTACAAGTGTGTGAAATGTGCTTGATAAGTTATTTCTACCAATATGCTATTTTCTCCGTCTGCCCTGAAAGACCACATAACATTCGTACACCTGGATTGATGTCATACCACTACTTCTGTTGTAGGTACTGGTTGTCTGTTGGGGCACAGCCATCAGATCCTGTGCAGCGTATCCCTCTTCCGCGCTGGGGTGCTGCCTCCACCTCCTTTGCTAGCTATGGGCCGGAAGGGTGGACCTCGTGATAGGAACCCCATTCATCCGATGACTGGGCGCTCCTTTGATCTTGAGGGCGTCACAATTGTTGATGATCCCAATGCTACTGAAGGTGATGCTGAGGAACCTGCAGAACCTTCGTTGGAGGTGTGAGAAATTTTCTGCTCTGGCATATGGAGTTGTGATGGAAGACAAAATAACTTGTTTGTTGTGCTTCTGATCAAGATTCTGAGTAGTTAGTTTACAATATGGCAACAATTTAGTCATGTAACTCCTTTGTTTGCATTTTCTTGCAAATGTTGCACCATGAGTTAGCTAAAAACGTAAAAGACAGCAATTTTACAATTCGGTGCCCTTTAAGAGATCTGCTAGAAATGCTCTAAGGACTTACAAAGGAATCACACAAGAAAACATGGACACAAACAAACGTGATAGGTAACCAAAACCACAAGGATGCCACAAGATGCACAATTCGCAGCACCATAATGAAGCAACATATGTTACCTTTGCAACCACATGACCACATCGGACAAAGCATCAGATCTGATTGGATCACACGGCAGGAATAATCATACAGGAACTATCCAACATATGCTGGTTCTCCACAAATGGTTACGGTGCACTCGGTTTTTAACACTTAATAACTTGAAGATTATTTGTCAACTCGGTCATCCAAACAGAACTAGGAGAAACTCATTAAAGGTGCAATTTATGACTTTCATAGTCCATTCAAAAGGAATCATAATTGGGAGACAACGTAGTAGACTTGAGGCGAAAAATTGTATAGATCAGATACCTCATGTCTTTAGTACCCAGGGCCAATTTTATAGTCTAACGTAAACAACTAGACGATTGGTGGGAGGGAAGTTTCAGCTTTGACGGTGCCCTTCCGCTGCCGGACCTCCTCCAAGCCCGCTCGAATTTTGGTGAACCTGACCAAATCTGGTAAATGAGTAAACTACAGAAAAAAAACTACCACAATTTGCTGTAGATTTATAAAAAAATATCAAGATTGGTACTGACCTGTAAACTCAGCGCGAATGTGGTAGTTTTCTGTAATTTACTCCCAACAAATCTCTTGAGCAAACGGCGCCTAGAAGCATAACATGTACTCCCCAGGGCCGGCCCTGGGGGTGGGTAGGGTGTGCGGCCGAACCGGGCCCCCAAAATCTAGGAGCCCCCACTTAGATTTTTTGGGCATCGTCTCATATCCTACGATGAGTTATATTTCAATCCTGCTGATGTACGCATGTACAGGCTGTATGGCCTTTGTCTGCTTTTCTCTCGAATCCCGATCAAATCATTGAACTATGTATTATATGCATATATTCAGGTCGCAGGACAGAATCTTCAGTTCATTGTCGACGATTTGGCTCTTTTCATTTCCATCTTCGCGCGCATATTGCCGATTTAATCTATCTGAGGTATATACTATATAGACTAATATAGAACAGTAGATTATTAGTATGTTCCTACTGAGTAATCTTTGC
This sequence comes from Puccinellia tenuiflora, assembly GCA_012064385.1. Taxonomy (NCBI): domain Eukaryota; kingdom Viridiplantae; phylum Streptophyta; class Magnoliopsida; order Poales; family Poaceae; genus Puccinellia; species Puccinellia tenuiflora. Next base: position 60,906 of record QRDG01001438.1, read on the forward strand.
TTGTATATTTTATCTTAAACATTTGATGTATTTTTTTCAGCGGTGTGCGTTACCATGTCGTCTAGATCGTATCCATAGCGCTAAAAGGAAAGAGCAAAGCGTATTGAGAACTTGGTACAAGCACAGAAAGGAGATATTCATAATTTTTTCAAGAGGGATACAGGTGTTTCGATAAATCCAAACGATGAGTTGGCGATTATTGCCGTGGAGGAAGAGCAACCAACAAATGCGAATTTTGAATCTGATCAACATGAAGAAAATATCGACACCAACATCAGAGATAGCAATGTAAGTGGCTCTTAGGATGTAGCTAATTCGTCAGATGCATATACACAGTCTGCTTATGTTGATGAACAACCAGTTTAGAAGAAAAATTTAAGGTAATATGTATAAGTTATTTGAAATATGCTTACTGATTTTGGTTGCATTTGCGTGTCATTGACAATATATTTTCCGTGTTATTGACAATATAATATTTTATTATATGATATTTATATTAAGGACCCCAAATTTTAGTTTCGAACGTGGCCCCGAAAATCTCAGGGCCGGCCCTGGTACTCCCCTCGCTCTCGCAACAACTTAGGCAACGTAGTGGGAGTCGCTCTTCCCCTTTGTTCTCGCATATCGGTGGCAGGGTGGCTCCGATCTCTGTCCGCCGTCTGTCTCGACTTCTCCCTCGTTGCCAGTCGCATGCGTGAGTGGATGGGATGCGGGAGTGGACCGTAACCGCCCCTCGCACTAGCGCCAGCTAGGAGCGGTGTGGGATGGTGCGATTGCACGGTCACATAACCGCTTGGGAAGACACGTTCACCTTTTGACCCGCTGGAGGATGGCTCCCTAAAAACGATTAGACAGTTTGTACAGGGTTAGGATCAGATACCTTTTGAGGGCCGTGCGGGCCAAGACTTGCATGTTAACCAAACAGTGAGATTTTGTACCACCGGGTTCGATATGCGGATCGAGCACGGCCCTGCCTGCTCGATCCACATATCGAACCAGGTGGCATGCAGGATCACGATAAGCCTTTTGACTAAATTAAGATTTACTTAATTTGCATGAAAGTATTTTTTCAGCAATATTAACCATACTATCTCCACCTAAACTTATATCAAGTTTTGATTGCTGACAGAGCTGACCGCTCTGTATCTCCACCTAAACTGAACAGTCTACAATAACTATTGATGGTCAAAGCTAGAAAACGGCCGGACTACCACAATGAGCTCACAATATGTGCCGTGTAATCTCGTGCAGGTGCAGCTACAACAAAGGCACAACCCACAAGGGTATATAGAATTTCAGATGGGTTCAGAAACATCTAAACAGTCATCACACTTTCCAGGTAATCGTCGCAAATCAACAACGTTATCTCACTCTCACCTAGTCACATGTATAGAAGTTAAATCTTGTTCATTGTGCACTTTTATCTGGCCCGTAGCAGAGCAGACAAATATCAAGCAGGCACCGTGGAATACTTCCAATAAGTTCCAATCAAATCAAGTCTTCAAAACAGCTCATTTCACCTGCCCTAGCTACGACCTTCCCCTACATTTTCTTTTCCGTGCTGTGTATATTCGAAATACTTTTGTCTCTAGTCTTTAAAGATGCATGAAAACTCATAGAAACAAAATTTCTGTTGGGTTTCCACGGACACCGCAAGTAGAGATGAAGCGATAACATCCTGCGCAGAGGCCGACGTGGACACATCTGCGCCCATGGCTTGCAGATTGGCTTCGGTTGGAGTTGAGTTAACTGTCATTTTACGAATCTGAGAGCTCCATGTGCTGAACAAAAATGTTTATTGTAAACAGGAAAATATATTTCTAGGTAGCAGTAGCACTTAAAGTGCAGCAATGTCGCGTGAACTAGTTCATTTCCTGTATGTACATAAAGAAATTCATGCATTCCTAACAACATCTCCCACCGAACTGAGCAAAGTTGACCCGTGTATGTCTGCGGGCACGTTCGGACAACCCCTATGTGTCGCCGCGTGCAATCATAACTCCTTCTAAACGGTAAATCTTTACAACTACATGTATATTGGTTTTGTTGATAGTTCAGCTACCAAGTATACAACATAGTTTATCTAGTGCATCTAAATAATATGAACATTGAGATTATAATCGTGACAAAGATAATTGTCGCTTGAAATGCATATTGGAGGCAAAACTTTTTCTCGATAACATATATTTTGATCTTTTTCATCTTCAACCAAGTTGCATCGGTCTTGGTATTGTGATCATTGATGATATCGGCGATATACGATTTTATTTCCATCTTTTTTTCAGTCCGCTTCTTGTCTTCTTCAAGCTTCACCATGGCTTTCTCCATCTTTCGATTTGCCTATATGTTAGAGCTAACTTTTATTTTTTATTCTGTTTTAATCGATGGTGAAGTTCAAATCTTCTAAATTAAGCATTTTGTCCTTGGAGACAACTTTTCATCTCGGTTATCGCACCCTTAGGATTACAATTATAAACTGATTACTAGATTGTAACAATGTCTAAACTAAAATAAAATAAAACCAACTGCTTAATTTCGGATTAAAAACTAAATTTGAGCAAACTCTAGAAATCGTAATGATAGGAGGTAACGTTCCTGTTGCCGCCGAGAGAAATCACATGCTCGTTGGTGTCCCACGAAACCATTACTGCGGCAGAGGCGGGCTGGAGAGATCGGGAATGTGGCGGGCCAGACTATAGAGGTGGTGCGTGGAGATGAGCTGCGGGTCAAACAAGACCATAGATCGGTCCCGAACGGTCAAAGAAGCTACGGAATACCGCTAGCGGATCATGGAAGGGGTGGTGGTGGCGGAAATGCAGCCGCCTCAGAGCTCTTCTCTGGGCGAAATCTAGTTGGGGGTTCTATCTTGGTGCGAATAACGATGTTGCGAGGAAGCGGCGATGAGGGGCCGAAATCTTGACATAGTTAGGCATGGGCGCTGGGGAGAAGGCATAAGTCAGGAAGAGTTAAGATCGGTCTAGGATTCAGTCTGATTTAATGTGATTTAAAGTGAATCCGGCATGGCGGATCTGACGTGGTAAACGTGTCCGGTCACGTCCGGGCAGCCCCATTTCTATCCACATATGGGCTGCGTTGCCGGATAGATCGGACATTTGGGCTAAGTTTAGGAATCTGATTGGGTGACTTTTTTCTCTCCGGTCCGGTCCGTGTTCGGACTATATCCGTCGTAGTATAGAGGGAAGTGGCTGGTCCGGTTAGAGATGCTCTAGCAAGATGTGGTATATTCTGTTAACATTTTTGCTGGGATAAGGGCTCTACGAGCTTGTTAAAGCAAGATTGCTCTTGAAGTCCTCTTTTCCCTAGTCTGAAGAAACTACTACTCCGTATTTTATTTTGTATGAACACGAGCTGGGTGTGATGAGTCATCTCACAAGCCATAGGTGTCGTTGTCCTCTGCTCGAGTGTAAGGCCAGAATAGAGATCACATCACCTTCACCGCGGAAGGAGGAGTGCCACTCCATGGTCGAGCTCTGAGGGCCTCATGGCAGGTCGCCTTATCTGCCACGTGGCACGCCTGTGGGCCCCTTGAAGGGCCGGCCCGTTGGACACCATGGCTCCTATATAGCCTTCATCCACCCTATCCTCCTCTCCTTCGTACGTATTCATTCCCCTCTACCCCAGCTCCTCTGCTCTCGGCGAGAACAGGTAACACATCTCCATTTCTCATCAGATGAATCTTGTCTACTTACTATTTGCTGATCATGGCTATCAAAGCTAGCTCCAGTGATTACGTTGATTTGTTAGAGAGTGCGTATATGGAATTTGCTAGGAATTTTTAGTATGTCGTAAGGAAGAACGCAGGGGAAGCTAGACGGTTCTGCTCTCCGGTTTCTGTCGTTAACGGACAGAGGAGTAAGCGATATGACTTGATTATCTTGTTTCTGAATATTGTAGTTCAGATAAGTATGCGCCTAGTGTGTTCCATGTCACGGGCTTGCGTGCAGCTTAATCTTTTGTTTCGTCAAAGGATCGATCAGAATAGTTAGAGTTTCCTTGAGTAGTTTGTTCATTAGCACTTTTGCATGAGTTCAGAGTTAACAAGTACTCTAGTTCCCGTCTTCTTACTTGAGAGAGAGAGAGCAAGAGTATTGTTATGCTTATATACAGATTCTTAAAGTACCAGTAATCTGTACATGTCTGTATTCTGCTATGTTTATGCAGGATACTTATATTTTATTTAGGACACAGATAAATAACACTTTCAGTAGATAAGTACTCCATATTCTTATATTTTGGGGGAAATGATTTTTTTATAAGAAAATAAACAGAGAAAGCCCATAATTTTTTTATTTAGGAAAGCCCATAATTTACTTTGGAGTTTATAACCAGAGAGCCCTTGCTTTGTGTTTCCTTCCGCATCGCAGCAAGATGGCGGACTACGTGTATGGGCCGGGCCGTACCCACCTGTTCGTCCCGGGGCCGGTGAACATCCCTGACCCGGTGATCCGCGCCATGAGCCGGAACAACGAGGACTACCGCTCGCCGGCGATCCCCGCCCTGACCAAGAACCTCCTGGAGGACGTGAAGAAGATCTTCAAGACCACGACCGGCACCCCGTTCATGTTCCCCACCACCGGCACGGGCGCCTGGGAGAGCGCCCTCACCAACACGCTCTCCCCCGGCGACCGGATCGTCTCCTTCTCGCTGGGCCAGTTCAGCCTGCTGTGGATCGACCAGCAGCAGCGCCTGGGGTTCAACGTGGACGTGGTGGAGTCCGACTGGGGCCACGGCGCCGACCTGGGCGCCCTGGAGTCGAAGCTCCGGAGCGACTCCGGCCACACCATCAAGGCGGTGTGCATCGTCCACAACGAGACGGCGACGGGGGTGACCAACGACCTCCACGCCGTCCGCAAGCTCCTGGACGCGTACCGGCACCCGGCGCTGCTGCTGGTGGACGGGGTGTCGTCCATCTGCGCGCTGGACTTCCGCATGGACGAGTGGGGCGTGGACGTCGCCCTGACGGGGTCGCAGAAGGCGCTGTCGCTCCCCACGGGGCTGGGCATCGTCTGCGCCAGCCCCAAGGCGCTGGAGGCGAGCAAGACGGCCAAGTCGGTGCGCGTCTTCTTCGACTGGAAGGACTACCTCAAGTTCTACAAGATGGGGACGTACTGGCCATACACGCCCTCCATCCAGCTCCTCTACGGCCTCCGCGCCGGCCTCGACCTCATCTTCGAGGAGGGGCTCGACAATGTCATCAAGAGGCACACACGCCTCGGCACAGCCACCAGGTACCTACACGCCTGTTGCAGAGAGTTCTTCTTCTACCTTGATTGATGAACTGCATTTCGGATGGATGCGTGAATGAATCTGAAACGTGCTGTACAGGTTGGCTGTGGAGGCGTGGGGGCTCAAGAACTGCACCCAGAAGGAGGAGAACTTCAGCGACACGGTCACCGCCGTCGTCGTGCCGCCCTACATCGACAGCGCCGAGATCGTCAAGCACGCGTGGAAGCGGTACAACCTCAGCCTCGGCCTCGGGCTCAACAAGGTCGCCGGAAGGGTCTTCAGGATCGGACACCTCGGCAACCTCAACGAGGTACTAATATCCACAGAATACTATTATCAGCTGCTGCTGTCACTGCTACATTGCATCTGCAATTTGTTGCAACGACGACCAACGCGTGTTTTGTTTCTGTTTCGTTTTGCTGCAGCTGCAACTGCTGGGCTGCCTGAGCGGGGTGGAGATGGTGCTCAAGGACATCGGGTACCCGGTGAAGCTCGGCAGCGGCGTGGCGGCCGCGGCCGCGTACCTCTCGAATTCCACGCCCCTCATCCCCTCCAGGATCTGAGCAGAGGCAAAGGGGACGGCGAGAAGAAGAAGAAGAAAACGAACGCGTGCGTGGTGCCCTGCTTCGGTCTGCTGCTTGGCACGCGGAAGAGCAGAACAGCCGTAGTACACTACTGGTCCGGTTATACTCTCTGTATGTAAAGTTAATTTTCCACACACAGCTATGCTAAAGGAGTATGATTACGTGAACTCAAGCTTTAATTACACAAAATTGAACTCTGAGTATATGACAAATTGCGCATCTCTTGGCTACACTTGGTATTCCTGATCGATCAACTCTGTTTCACCCTTCCTGTTGCTAAACATGAGCTGTTTTCAGTTTTATAACCACTGAACCACATAGCGTAATCCCATATCCAAACAATTCAGGCAGTAGCTCAGTATAAAGATCGTAGTCACAACTTTGTTTTGTTTTCGAGAAGGTGGGCAGCCTCCCGATCGCCGATCAATGCACACGGCCGTATATTATTGCAAAGTATCATTTAAGTACGGTTTAAAAAGCTCCATTTAGCTAAAGAGATAAAATTAAAAAAAAATACAAAAACATTTATGCATTGATAATCATCTTGTTAGACCGCCAAGGCGCCAATTATATTGGTTGAAGATACCTCATGCAATTGTTTCCAGCCGGCTGTACCCATACTCGAGTGTAGCATGTGTCTTGGCATGTTGCGGAAATAACCACATACAGATTCAGTGGATAGACATATAGATAACCTGTAAAAAATGGAAACTTTTTTGTTGTTAAAAACAACACAATTTCATTTGGTACCCCCCCCCCCCACTCCCATATTTCATTTCAGAAATGAAACGATTTTCAGAAAAATAACTAGGTTAGGGATATATGAGTTAACATACTATAGACATTTGGTGAAATTCCAATTAAAATGACACTTACAATTCCATGGTAGCCAAAGCTAGCTAGGGAATCTCGATGATTCGAACCTGAAAGAATGGCTACCAAACGAGCTTTAAGGAAATCTAAAAATGTGTTCATTTGACACTGCATTCTTGCCCCCTTTCATGATTAAGCGCCAATTAAGTACCGCTGAAGCATCCACCTGCGTGAGTTCCCTCAGCCCAGTCGAAATGGCGGCCTCACCGACACCACGCGCGTACGCATGATCATTGGACGCCAGCTCACGGACGTAATCACAGCACCACAACAGTTTACAAAAAGTTTCCGGCGAGGTCGTGCTCTCCTACAAACTATTGTCGGATTCAGAGTTTCAGACCAACATGCACTGCCATAAAAGATTAAGAAAATGAGTAGGAGCACATGTGAATCTTCCATTTGTTTGTGTGATTGTACGGTTTAGAGTACGTATACCACTGCCCAAGCTGTATGTTACTAAAACAAGTACCTCATGGCTGGTGCTATGCATGTGCAGCTTTCAGAAAACTGAAGCTTCTGCCTCGGAGCTTCACACGTCTGACTAGAATTCTCCAGACCAAACACCGGAAAACAGAAGGCAACACAGCGCAATAAAACAATGAGTTAAATAGTGTCAACTATTTTTGGGCAGTGTGAAACTGTCAAAGCTGGGATATCCTGTATTCCTGTTTCTATACAAGAGAAGAGCAAAGGAGACAGTCTCAATACATGTGCGCTGCTGAACAGGCTCAACTTTTTTTTTATTGCGAATTTGGGATCACTAAACTTTCTTTTTTGAGAATTGGAATCTGACGACCATAATCATGTCTTTTATTTATGGACTTCTCTTGAACTTCTAAAATAAAGACAAAAGAAAACCAATGGGATTGCGTTTTGGTTCCTCTAAGCATATGATTCCGGATTAACATTGAATTTTTAGAATAAATATTACAATTTAAAATAAATTCTTCTTTTGTGGGTATTGAACATGTTTTTATCTTATATATGTCTGCAAAGTTTCATAAAAAAACATAAGTTATGTTCTAAAAGCAAAAAAAAACGTGGCGTTAAAACTGATATTTGAAGCACTAAATTTCCTTTTTTTTAACATGGGTGGCAAAGAATACCTTTTTTCACACACAAAATATTTGTGCACATAGGGCGTGGACGTGAACATATTAAAATAACAGTTTTTTGACATTTGCTACACCCCTTTTTAGCTTCTTCTGACCCCCATTTTGAATTACACAAACCTAAAAGATCAGACGAATTGATTTTTTTTTTCGATAAAGGGATTTTTTAACTCAAGTCTCGCATCAAGGGGATACAATCAAATGAGTTTACACATGCCCTCTGCATAACGAAGATGCATACAACCATACCAAAAAGTATAGAAAGTTATTGAACAAGAAGTAACTCTAATGCCAAAGAAAAAGATGCTTGATTGGTTCATTATGATGACAAAAACAACAATTTCATAAATCCAGCTTATATCCTATTAATGTTCAGTATGAGAGACTTGATGACCTAGCAGATGTTCTTCAATGTCAATTGGGTGTCTTCCCTTTCACCTATTTGGGTCTACCTTTAGGTCTGACCAAACCTAAAATGGAGCAGATGATGCCTTTGGTCACTAAAACTGAGAGGAGATTGCAAACTTGCTCACATTTTCTTTCTCGAGCTGGAAGTTGGACATGGTAAACTCAGTTCTCTCATCTCTCCCAACTTTCTATCTTAGTAGTCTGAAAGTTCACAAAAGATTTATAGATCGAGTGGAAAAATACAGGAGGCACTCGGTTAGGAGAATAGGTGATCTCTCTCAGAACATCCCAACTCTTGATCCATCACAATTGATTTACAAACCTAAGAGCAATGGGGGCCTAGGAGTCATTGATCTGCAAGTCCGGAATAATTGTTTGTTGATGAAGTTCCTACATAAGTTCATTAATAGAGCTGATCTACCTTGGGTACATGCATCTTGTTTGGGAGTCCTACTATGATAGTGCTCTTCCACCAAGTAAACATTGGAGAATGCTCCTTCTGGTGGAGAGACCGTGTCAAATTATTGCCTGACCTCAAATCTTTTAGCTCTTGCAAGTTGAGTAATGGTTCTACAGTTCTACTCTTGAAAGAAAAGTGGCACATAGATACATTGTTAATGATCTATCCACATTTGTCCTTCTTTTCAAAGTCTTTGGATATCTATTTCTACATTGCTCAGCAACAAGGCTCGCTTTTAGACTTGTTCAATCTTCCTTTTACTAAAAGCGCCTATGAAAAAATTCAGTAGTTCACATAGCTTATTTCATCTGTCCCAAATAATTTGGAAGATGATCAACGGATTTATCCAGTGGGTAAAGGATTCTTAGTTTCTAAAGCTTATGCTTTATTCGTGAATGATAAATTCCATGTGCCTCCTCCTATAACTTCAGTCTTGATTTGGAAGTCTTGCTGCCAATAGAACATAGGACCTTCTTCGCATCTTGCTACAAGATCGGATGGATACAAGAGCTCTGCTATAGAGAAAACAATTCCTCATTGAAGATAATAATTGTGCTATATGCATTAGGGTTTTTTTGAGACAAGATTTTATCTCTTATTTAACTGTTCATTTTCCCAAGAATGTTGGAAATACAGTCTTACAATGCCCTTCAGTCCTCCATTCTCATGTTGATTGCATATCACAGCGGAAGTAAAATATCAACAACCATTTATTTATGGAGATCATCAATTTAGGATCTTAGTCAATTTGGCTCACCAGAAATTCTCATATCTTTCACGGGATTCGGTCAGGCTTATATCGATGTAGAGCCATTTTCAAATTTGAACTCAAGTGGATAACGTATAGGGCTGTAAGAAAGAAGTACAGCTTATTTTTTTGCTTGGGTAGATAGCTTCATTTGATATTTATTTTTCCTTTTTTTTGTATAAATCTCTTGTAGATCTTGTAACTTTTCCCAAATAAAATAAAATAGAGTCATGTAGTTTTCGTCAAAACAAACTTCTCTCTAGTTATTCTTTCTTTACTATCCAATGAAGGATAACCTAAAAAATTTGCCACTCTCTTCGTGGATGAATATGAGATTTAACATTTTATTTTGGCTTCAAAGTTATCCAATCTTCTCAAGACCCAAACGAGGACATCCTAAGTCTTAATATGAACATATAGCCTTGTAGGAAAGCACATGGTGTCGTGCTATAGTTTACGTATGTTAATTGTACGTGCCGCCTAATCACAACTGGAATGCAAAATTGCTCTTAGGAAACAATAGTAGAGATTAAGGACGAAAGGAGTAGCTCCTCTTTAACTAGCAAAAGATTGGAAGTCCTAAAAGATCGATTCCTATTTCACTTTTTGATTCGTGGGAATGTTGCAAAGGAGAAACTAAGATTTTTTTCGTTGGATGTCATTTGAAAGAAAAATGTAGGAAATTTAACATCCACTATGACCTATTTTTTTATTCGTACGCGTAGGATTGAGGCAAACCAAGGCTTGTTTGCTTCAAAAGAGAAGGGGGAAATGTAGGAATAGGAAAATTTCACATGTTGGCACTAATCCACTTAGACTTCCTTTTTAAACTCATACACACCAAGAACGAGATTGAGGTCTTTAGTAGCATGACAACATTGTAATTATAACTTCTCACATGGTTTGACTTTGATCTGACCATGTTTATTATGAATCCCGTTTTACCTATTCACGTGAACCAAGCAACCAAATTTACATAATCGTTGTATTTTTTAATCCTCTGTTTTGTACATGCATTTCTATCTTTTCCTCTGTTTTGTACATGCGCTACATTTACTAGTTGGATTGATTTGTCTATACCATCCCTACGATTCAAACAACTCAAGTAAAACATTTACAATGTTTTTAAACCAATGTTTTAGGTGTGCATTTCTATGAGACTGATGTGTTTTTTTATTCTTGTATTTCTCAAATCAAATAAGCCCTTATTACTGCGGGAAACTACAAATGGAACCTGACCTACATACATGTAGCTCATTTTTTTTAAAAATAAATCTGCATTTTTATGTTCCAAAAATTTCTGAAAAAAAATCCGGGATCTCGATAATATCGAACTCTACCGGTGTGCAAAATCTCAATGCAGAATTCGTCGCATTTAGGCTACACAAAAATACCAAATATGACAAAACTTAAGTTTTTTGAAATTGTGGAGTGTTTATCGATCCGATTTTTATCTATACATTTGTTATTTTTTACCCAGCCTAAAATACAATGAATTTTGCATTCATGTTTTACACGGTGATAGATTTAAATATTATCTACAACAAGAAAATTTTGAATATATTTTTATACTTTCAATATCTATTTCGAAATTTAAAAGTAACAAGCTATACGTAGCCTAGGTTCCAATGCGCCGTACTCATATTATTGTATCGTACATCTACTTAGATGAGCTACTACCTTAGGTTGTGCAAAGTGGGTAGGTGAGATAAGAGCAAGCCCGATAAGCTTATGTCAGTGAGGCTATAAGGGTTAAAATAACATTCTTTCTGACATGAAGGAGAGAAGAGGAGAGAGAAGAGAAACATACTCTAAGACTAGTCATACTGTAGAGTAACATAGCGTAGTAACATGCATATAATACTGAGAGCGGCGATTTGGAGGCCGAGCTCCATAGAGCTCGTTTCCAATTAAAAAATCCGCATTTTTTTGTTTCCAAAAATTCTGAAAAAATTTATGGCCGTAGATAATATTGTGATCCACTACTGTGAAAATTTTCAATCAGAAATTCCTTGTATTCTGCTTTGGGTAAAAAAGAGAAATTTGCAGATCTGAATCGATGAACAGTACGTAATCTCAAAAATTTGAAATCTGGTCAGATTTTCTCTTTTTGGCACAGATCAAAATATAAAGAGTTTGTGGCTGAAAAATCTCACATTGATGGATCATAGTATTCTCCACCCCTATGATTTATTTCAGAATTTTTTGAAATAAAAATTTACGAATTCAATTTTTTTTGGAGAACCGAGCTCGACGGAGCTCGGGCTCCATTTGGACTTTCCGATATAATACTAGGCTATGACATATGTGTGGTGTAATACAAGACTTTATTTATTATGTTGTAGTCTCATATTATCTTACGAGATGTGATGTTATGGTAACATATTATGTTACTAACTTTTTTATTATTATTAATTACTTGACACCTCGTCTTTTTTGCCTACATGATATCTATGTTACCACTTAAGTTACTTCCACTATGATTAGTCTAATGCAAGAGTCAGTTACAACAGATGAATTTAGACATTATATGAGAAGTGTAAGGTGTATCAAGTCGTAATAATATAATATTTTTTATATACCTATTGTATATGCTATATGATTGGTTATAAATGACATGACAATACGTTATAGCCAACTCTTGTCTCTACGAAGTACCATTAAACTTGCTACTTATTCACTTGTCCCACTTCCAAAATTAATTTTGTATACTAACAGACTTAAGCACACTTCTTTTCGGCTTCTACGAGGGCTTCTCCAGGAAGCTCCTCTCCACCAGCTTCTCCCAGAAACTCACCTCACAAATTAGTTTAGACTTTCCAATTAGTCTTGGAAAGAATAGTTTGGAAGTCTAGACAAATTTGGGAGACGAGCTTCTGGGAGAAGCTGGTGGAGGGTAGCTTCCGGGAGAAGCTCTCCCCCAAGCCGAAAAGAAATGTGCCTTATAAACTTTACATATCCCTATACTGTGAGAAAGTGGTCTTTGCTCCCGAGCTCCAGTGAACCCTCTATTTTTAAAAAAAATAGAAATTGTATTTAAAAGTTTCAAAAAATCCGAAAGAAATCAAGCATGTTCATAATGATGTATACTATAACCGTGCAAAATCTCAATGCAAAAATCTTTATATTATATTCTAAAAAAATGACAAAATTTGGAGATTTGAACTATGCATTGTTAACTATAATCAGATCTGTAAATTTTTCATTTTTATGTAGGTCGTAATACGAATCATTTCACACTGTAATTTTACACGTCTATAGGATACATCATTGAGAACATGCATGAATTTTTTCAGTTTTGTTTGAAACTTATAAATATTGTTTTTGATTTTTTTAAAGTAGCTGAGCGCTGGCTCGGGTGCAAGAACTCTCTACTCCCTATACTGACCTCTGTTCTCTCTCAAACAGCGGCGGAGCTGCCACTCTCTGTTCTCTCTCATCAACAGCTGCCACCCATGATCCCATTATCTTTTACACTTCCCAATACACTCACTTTTATATAAACGCACACTCTCTCTTAACTCTCATCCTCCACCGTTCCTTCCAACCCCATCCTGTTCCTGCCTTCACCTGCTCCCTAGCTCTCTGCAGTCCACTGCTCAGGTCAGTCTCCTCAACCTGTCTTCCCTTCACTTCTCAATCCAATGCCGTGGCGCAAATGCTCAAGTTTCTTACCCTGCTCGGGTCTCCATTTGTTTGCAATATGGGGTTTCTTGCGTTAGCTTTAGAGGCGCTCGATTTTCAAAAGATTAGTTTAAAGGCCTTAGGGTGCTGCATTTGGATCTCTTCGCCCAGTTCTTGCCCCAAGGAAGAACAGATCTTTGTGTTTGTTTACTTCTAGCCGAAGCAAATGCTGGGACATCTTGGACTGAGCTCTTGAATCCAGGAATGCTTAATTTGGTGGTTCTTGGCATAGTTTTTAGCTTCAGATTTCTCCATGATGTTGAGATCTGCAGGACGTAGGAGTACTACTGTTTAGTTCATGTATAGTCTTTTGCCATCTTTAATTATTCGGTGGGCAGCATGTTGTTCTATAATGCCGGTCAATTCTGCTAGATCCGGGTTGAGGAATGTTTTCTTCCACGATTTATCTATATTTGTCTCTCCTGGCGACAGCGAAAGGCGCACGGTAATTAGTTTCTGAAATCGTGTTCACTCCTACTGATATGAATTCTGCACCAGAAAGATCCAATTATGTACAATTCTTTTCAGATCGAGAAGCCGCATGCTTCTTGAAATCTTACTAGTTCCTAGTACCGCAAAACGCCTTGATTTTCAGAAATTGTAGAAATCCGAAGAACAACGAGTTACTGTTCTTGCATATTATACAGTATAATTTATACTAGGACAGGAACCACAATTTTGGGATCTCCTCTGTTTTGTCAGTGTAGAATTTGCAGAGTAGGCAAATACTCCGGTAATTCAGATTCTTATAAGGCATGCGAAGAGAAAATCAGTGCTTAATTAATGGCCTCGTCGTTCTTGCTTGTTCTCAGAGATTTTGGGGGCAGCTTGACGATGGAGTTCAGAGCAAGCTTTTTCACCGCGGCCGTGCTCGCCATTGCCGTGCTCTCGCCCGCAGCAGTCGCGGCGCAGAAGACCAAGAGCCCCCCCGCTCCGCCGGCGGACATCCTCCCGCCGTCCCCAGCACCGGCTCCGGCGCCGGGCCACGTGGACCTGGCCGACCTCCTGAGCGTGGCCGGCCCGTTCCACACCTTCCTGGACTACCTCAAGAAGACGGACGTCCTGGAGACCTTCCAGAGCAAGGCGAACGACACCAAGGAGGGGATCACCATGTTCGTGCCCAAGGACTCGGCTTTCGCGGCACTGCGCACGACGACGTTCGCCAACCTCACCGGCGACCAGCTCAAGTCGCTGATCCTGTACCACGCGCTGCCCAAGTACTACTCCCTGGCGGAGTTCAACAAGCTGAGCAGCCTCAACCCGGTGGCCACCTTCGCCGGGTCGCAGTACACGCTCAACCTCACCGACAACATGGGCAGCGTCCGGGTGAAGTCCATGTGGTCCAACCCCAAGATCAGCAGCAGCGTCTACTCCACGCGCCCCGTCGCCGTGTACGAGGTCGACAAGGTGCTCCTGCCGATGCAGATCTTCAAGAGCGACCCGCCGCTGGCCCCGGCGCCCGCGCCGGCGCCTGTGGACGCCAAGGCCTCAGACGACGCGGCGAGCCCGGCGGCGTCGGGGAAGGCCGCGAGCGCGAATGCCAAGGCGGGGTCGAAGAGCGCGTCGCACCGCGCCGCCGGCGTCAGTGTGGCCAGTTACGTGGCGGTTGCCGTCTCCGGTGGCCTGATGATGCTCCTGTGGTGAGAGTGAGCGAGAGACAGGTCGAGAGGCCAGTGGCATGTTCAGAGTCGCGGGGCTGACCCGTGCTGCTAATTTTTATATGAGATTGTTGTTCGGTTCATTCTTTGGATATACTCTAGATGTTGTGCTAGGATTTGCATCATATATGCTTCCATGTCGGCCCTTGTTGATTTTTGTTCCATAATATAGGAATTATAAGACATCTAAGTCTTTGCAATCTGCGTGACCATGACATGCAGGTAATCTTCGCATGATACACAACTGGGGACGCATTTATAATCAAATCAACGGATTCTCCAGTGATAAGTAATTTTCTGGCACAAAACTGGTACACTAGTTGCCCCTGATTACTACTTCTAAGAAAAAAGAAAATAATCTTTATTTCAGCAGTAGCAAGAAAAAACACATGCCATGCTTAATCATGTGGTATGCAGACCGTGCATTGGCACCCCTGGGGAACGCACGTTGCAGTAACCCTACCAGTGTACATTTCATTTTCGCACAGCTCCTTACATGAGACGCCGTTGTTATCACATTTGGGTGAAACTATCATCGGTGCGCTGCAAAGTTCCCCTGTCGTCTTCGTCAACATGTCTGTGTGGATCCAAGAAACAAACAAACAAACAAACAAACAAACGAGGATTAGAAAATACAGAAAAAAGAGTAATTACATGAACTATTGTTTGAATTGTCATATGTTGATTACCTGAGGATAGCACGAGAAGAGCAAGACCGAGGAACATCATGTTTCCGATTCTCATCCTTGTAAGAAAACAGAAGAAGAGGAGAAGAAACTTGGGTGAAGATTTGTGTGTGCAAATGGTGTATGTGCGGCCAATCGATCTTGTGGAAATGCGATCGATTGGCAGGTTATTTATAGTGGAATGCATGCATGGTCGGTACCGTTTATATGGAATCAAATTGTATGCAAGTATAGTAGGAAATCAGGAGCAATTAAAAGAGATAAGGAGCCAGGCTGTACGCTGCGGTAAAAAATGGCATGAATCGGAGCAATTAAACACGATTGGAAACGGCATGAATCATGCTCGGTCTGCCTGTGGTAGCGATGCATAGGGGGTGTACCACTTGATTCTTCAGATTTGTAAACATGATTCTTCAGATTTTGTTGTTATACTGTCGGTGTAATTCAGAGTTGTTAGTACAAAACTATCACATTTCAGCTAAATATTCGATTTACTACCACTTTACGTTTGAATCGTAAAAAACCACCACATTTTGGTCGATTGTTCGCAAAATGCACTGACTGCGAATTGATGGCGAAACTGATAGTGGGCCACTTGTCATTCCAATAAAACAATAAAAATCTGAGAAAAGAAATTGTTGAGGCCACTTGTCATTCCAATAAAACAATAAAAATCTGAGAAAAGAAATTGTTGAGTGAGGTGGACATGGGGCCCACTTGTCAGCCAAATAAAAATCACAATATCAAAGAGAAAAAGAAAAGTAATTGCCCATGACCAGGAACTGTCGACGACGACCAAATCCGCGGCGGCGGACGGGGAACATCGCAGCGGCGAACTTCTGCAGCGCCGGGGCTGCCCGCTGCTCGCTTCATTGTGCGCGCCGGAACAGCCGCTGGGGGGACTCCGTGTGGAGCAAGGGGGGGGGGGGGGGGGTCTTTGTGCGTACCGCCGCTCCCACCGGTGGGGCTTCGTGCGGCGCTGCCCCCGGAGAGGAGGAACACAACCATGGGCAATTACTTTTTATTTTCCTTACTAGGCTGACAAGTGGGGCCCATAGTCCACCTAACCCAACAATTTCTTTTCTTAGATTCTTTATTTTTTTACTGGACTGGCAAGTGGGGCCTACTATCAGTTTCGCCGTCAATTCGCGACCAGTGCATTTTGCAAACAACCGACCAAAATATAGTGGTTTTTTATACGATTTAAACAACCGATTTTACAATTCTCAATCTTAAGTTCTTAACCAAGGCTTCGATCAAAAAGCATAACTCATTTCTTCCCAAACTAGCATCTAATTTTTCCCTCCTCCATGCATCTCCACTTTTTGCAATTTCAGTATTTGGTTGTGCGGAATATATTTCTAGGGACTGTTGAAAACCTAATACATTGCACGGGAAATCAACTAGTGCAAATTCATGGTTAAAATGGCGCGTATGTTAACATATAAAAACCTTTTTGGACCTGACCCTGAAAATTTAATTGATATTTCAGATGATTCTTGGGTGGCGACGAGAAGCTTTCTGCTCTGTATAATGAAATTGATGCAAATAATTATTTGTTGAAGAAAATAAACATGCTTTATTTTCTATGGATATGAATCGTGCTCCTGGTCTAGATAATATACCCATTAAGTTTTACCAGCACCGCTGGATGTTGTGAAAAAAGAACTCGCAGATTTGTTTACTACTTTTCATAGCGGGACCTTAGATCTATATGAAAGTGATGCACACAACCATCTTTATTGAAGTAGATGTAAGACATGAATGCCTAAATCATCAACAAATAGAGAGTACATGACATAGACAACTACAACCGAACCACTACAAAATGTGAATTGGACACCTATGACTAAGTCGACTTATTCTGCAACAACGCCTTCGGGAAGGGATTACATCATCGTCGCTGTTGCCACGTCCGATTGAACCAGGACAAACATTTTCATCCCGATTGCCAAGGCCAAAAAATGAAGGCCAGCACAGTAACAAGGAGACAAGGACTTCAACAAGCTAACAACGCAAATTCGTCTATATATACTAAGCCTGACCAATAAAGGGTATAACAAGAGTGTGCCCGAATCACCATCTTGGTAACAAAAGTTTTGATATTTGCGTCAGCCAGTACTCCACATAAAGCCCAAGCGGTGCTAGCGGATGGGTGGGACGTCTTCACACGCTTAGACCAGTGGCCCGACTGTCGGGAGGGCGCCCAAGTCACGACGAAGCAAAACTTGTCGTTGCCACTCTACATCGGTGTGAACCGACCTTCGACATCCACCACAACCCCAAGGCCATGCCCACCGTCCTCCGTGTGAACTAGTGATACGTGTCAAACGTATCTATAATTTTTTATTGTTCCATGCTTGTTTCATACCATTATTGTGTATGTTTAAATCATCTTTATTTATCATTTTGAGGAATTTTATTGTACTAACCTATTAACAAGATGCCCAGTGTCAGTTCCTATGTTTCTGTTATTTTGTATTTCAGAAAATCTTCTTCAGGAAAAGTCCTCAGAATTGGCTGAAAATTTACGGAAATTATTTTTACATTGAAACGAAGACGGAGTCTGAAGGGCGACCTGAGGGGCCACCCACGGGGTAGGAGCGACCCCTGGCCGCAGCCTAAGGGGGACCCACGGGTGGGACCCACCCCTGCTCCTGGGGCGTCCCCTCGGCCTCCCTCGACGCCTATAAAATCCTTTAACCCTAAAACCGAAAGGGCGACAATTATTTTCCACAGAAATGTTCCCAAAGCCGTCGCCATCTTTAACGCTAATTCAGGAGGGTTCTAAATCTCTTCCCGGCACCCTGCCGGAGGGGAGATTGATCCTGGAGGCTAATACGTCTCCGACGTATCTATAATATTAATATTAATATTTGATGTTCCATGCTTGATTATATATCAGTGCCACATGTTTTTATACCATTTTGGCATGATTTATGGAACTAACCTATTAACAAGATGCCCAGTGCAAGTTCCTGTTTTCTGCTGTCATTTTGTTTCAGAACAATTGTTCGGGGAAATTTCTCGGAATCACCTGGAAATTTACGTGAATTATTTTCACAAGGAAACAAGGACAGAGCCAAGAGGACGCCTGCAGGGGGGGGGGGGAACCCAGCCCCCAGACGCCCCCCAGGCGCGACCCACACCTTGGCCATGCTAGGGTCCCACCTGGTGCCCTCCGACGTCGTCTCGATTTCCCCTTTCGCCTATAAATTGTCTTCGACGCGGAAACCCTCGACACCCGATCATATTGTCCAGAAAAAGTCCGAGGCCACCGCCGTTGCCAACCCTAGATTGGTAGGGTTCTGAAGCTCTTCCCGGCACCCTGCCGGAGAGGGGAATCATCACCAGAGGCATCTACACTACCATGCTTGCCTCCGGAGTGATGCGTGAGTAGTCCACACCACGGGACTACGAGTCCATAGCAGTTGCTAGATGGTTGTCTCTCCTCCTTGTACTCCATTGATTAGATCTTGTGAGCTGTCTATCATGATCAAGATCATATTATCTGTAACTGCTATATGATGTGTTTGCATGGATCCGATGAATTGTGGAAATCATTACTCTTGTTCATCTATGTGTTGTGTTTTATCTATGATCTTGCATGCTCTCTGATGCTAGTGGATGCTTTGGCCAAGTAATGAGAGAGGGTATTTATGCTAGATAGTGGGTTCATGCCTCTTTTTGTCTGAGCTCGGGTCGACAGAAACGATCAAGGCTAAAGATGTGTTGTTGCCACTAGGGAGAAAACTGCGGTGTCGTTTGCTTATTGCAATGATCTGTTGCTTGCAACTTAATACTTCTGGGTGACATGCTGGATAGCGATCCCGGGATGGATTATTAGTCATAGACGCAGTTGGATAACGGTCTATGTATTTTGATGTAATGCCCATATTAGATGAAACGATGAACTATATTGTTTTATGATAGCATTATTATGCGCCCACAATTCTGTCAATTGCCATGCTGTAATTTGTTTACTCATCATGTGTATATTTTGGGGAGACATCACTAGTGATCTGTGGATCCTGGTCCTATTTTCATACACTATTTACAACTGTTTTTAATAACTTTTCATCATCATTTACTCGCTGGTCATATTTCACTCTCATCATATTTTACATCTGCACATTTAATTCTTTGTGTTCAGCAAGCCGGAGAGATTGACAACCTCTCTGTTTCGTTGGGGCAAAGTAGTTTGGTTTTTGATTGTGTGCAGGTCCACGTCAATTATCATTAACGGCGTCGTTGACACCTTGCTAAGCCTTCTCCAAGTCCTACTGGATTCGATAACCTTGGTTTTGTAATCTAGGGAAACTGCTGCTTTTCTGCATCATACCTTCCTCTTAGGGTTCCCTAGCGAACGTGTGATCCACGCCATCAAGCTCTTTTTCTGCCACCGTTGCCGGGGATTTGAAGAAGGCAACGATCAAGTCTTTCGTCAACACGCCAACATTCTTTTTCTGGCGCCGTTGCTGGGGACTTGGAAGCTTTAGCTAGGGGATTTTCACACATCCTTTCACTTTACTTTGTTATTGTCTTGCTTAGTTTATTTTTTGTTAGTCTCGTTTTGCTTTTTGTTTGCCCTAAAACTGAAAAACACAAAAAAATTAAAAATTCCAGCACCTTGTTTAATTCGGTTTTGCCTGATTAGTATGCCCAGTCCTTTGCCTCATAAGATGACACCTGAAGATGAAGTCTTCACTTTCCGTCAAGGAAGTGAGGAAACTTTTAAAGACGCTTGGGCAAGAATTATGAAATCTTATGAAAAAACAGAGCCTAGGATTACGTTAAGTATTTTGCTTAGCAATTTTTACTTTGGTCTCATACTTTGCTATCGATATGCTTTAGACACTATTGTGGGAGGATATTTCCTCCACCATATTGGAGATCAAGCTTTTAATGCCATCAAAAGTCTAATAACAACTTCTTCCTTAGATAATAAGATTGAATCAACTTTGGAGAATATTCCTAATAAATTAGATGCTCTTGATAAAAACATATCTAGCATGAAGGATATTGGAAGCATGGTTCAAGAACTTCATGAGAGTGCTTTCTATAGAGCACCCAAAATCACTTTGGAACCCGAAAGTGCTACAACAAATTGGTACCCTTTTGTTAGAATTGAAATAAATGGGAAACGTCTTAATGCCATCTATGATATGACCGAATTCTCTATTATACCTAAAACTACCCCTGATTCTTTAGGTTTGTGGGGACTTTCTGAAAGTGCTAGTTATCTAAAACTTGCTGATAACTCCAGTAAAATTCCCTTGGGAAAGAGAGAGGATGTCCAAACAAAATTTTGTGGTAATTTCTTTCCTATTGATTATTATGTTGTTGAATGCATAGGGGAAAGACAAATTACACTTGGGAGATCATTCTTAAAATCTGCTGGAGCTATCATTAATTTGCATGAAGGAGTTGTGAAATTCTGCTCCATAGGAGGACACCACATCTTTCCAAAAGGTTATGGTAAGAATATCAAGGGAAGGCAATTGGGGATCATTACGATTGATAAAATTTGAATTTGCTCTTTTGCCTAGCTAAAAGGCGTTAAAGAAAAGCGCTTATGGGAGGCAACCCATTTTATTTTTACCTACTGTTTCTTTTTGTTTTCTTTGAGTTTGGGTGATTTTGCTTCTCTAACAACTCTCTTGTATCTTTTTGTTTTGGTTTTTGGTGCCAAGAATAGCCTCTAAAGAGAGGAATACTAATTGGTGAGTTTGCTGTCCAGAAACAGATTTCTGTTATTCACTGTTCGAAAATCCAAACAATCACAGAACGTCATATGTGTCTGAAAATTTTTGAATGCAAGCATCAGGGTTTTATATACCTTTATCTAGTTTTGAGTTTTCTGATTTGAGGTCCAGAAGTGCCCCGAAAAAATTCATCTTTACTGTCCGTTATGTTTTTGACAAATTATGTCCTTAGTTTTGCATTGCTCTTTTCACGGCCAAAGTGAAGTTCTTTGGAGGTCGAGAGCTTTACTTAGACCTTTTGTGACAGTAGATAATATTATAAAAAAAATAAGTTCATGATATGTGCTTTGGAAGATATTGTTTTTGTGGACTAACACCTCTGATGAAGTTGCTATAAGTTTTGCGTGAAGGAAGTTTTCAATTATCCAAGTGTGAGGGGATGAAGGAAGATCAAGAAGGGATAAAAGTCTAAGCTTGGGTAGGCTCCCTGAAAGAGCATGGTTGCCCCCATATGTTGTTTTGGTAATTAATGACAATCTCTATGGACTAATGTGTGCTTTGAGTTATATTTGTAGTGTTGGTCCATAAGGAATGCTTGGACTCCATATGTTGGAGTCAAGGCTAAAAGAAGAAGATTATATGTTGATCAAGGCTAAGTGAAAGTTGATCAACATACAAGATAAGCGCATGTGAAGGTATGCGAAGAAGAAGAATATATGTTGATCAAGGCTAAGTGCAAGTTGATCAACATACAAGATAAGGGCATGTGAAGATATGCGAAAGAGTGCCTCTCCCATCTTGGTGTATGGGGGAGCAATACGCGAGGCTTCACCAAGCGGAGCGCAATCAAGAAAGTGTTGGCCCGTATGGAATGCTTGAACTCCATATGTTGGAGTCGAAGCTAAAAGGAGAAGATTATAGGTTGATCAAGGCTAAGTGCAAGTTGATCAACATACAAGATAAGGGCAAGTGAAGATATGCGAAAGAGTGTCTCTCCCATATTGGTGTATGGGGGAGCAATACGCGAGGCTTCACCAAGCGGAGCGCAATCAAGAAAGGTGATCCACTTGAGAGGAGATCAAGATCGTCATCATCTAGCTCAAGTGGAATGCGCAAAGCAAAGGTATGATCTTGATAGGTTTCTATTTTACCGGTCTCGCGGGTGTAGTTGGGAGACCGGGTTTTAGGATAGGTAACCGTACTATCAAGAGGGGCTCTCGAGTGAGATTTAGCGTATCGATCGTAGAGAGCTCAAACCTTTGCATCATTGGCATCATCTTTATTGGTTCTTATTTGTCTCTTATCATGATGTGGTCTTGGTGCTTGTCGTGCTTGTCATGACAAGGCCAAGCTCATCGAAAACGGTTTTCATATGCGTCTTCCATTGCGTTTTCGATATTAGAAATATTATCGGTTTGTCCTTGAGAAATTATCCACACATACATGTGCTGAGAATTTATCTCTTACTTGTTTTCAAATATTTCCAAGGATAGCTACTATCATCCTCTTTCCAACAAAATTGGTTTCACCTCTTTCGGACTTCATTTGCAAAAGATATGACGGTTCCGGTTTGCAAGAGAGAGGTTTAACATTTCCTCATTTGTTATTATAATATTTTGTTGGACTATGATGTTTCTATGCATAATCTTGTAGTGCTCGTTGTGGTGATTCCAATGAGCCCAAGATCGTCGAAAACGGAGTCCGGATGCAAAAGATATTGCAATTTCAGTTTCGCCGTTTTGGCTAGGCCAGCATGGCCGGCCCCATGGCCGGGGGCTCTCTGTTTGCTGGCCAGCCATCATGGCCGGGCTATGGCCGGCCTGGCCGGCCTCCCTCCTCCGGCTGCCCGAAAATTGGCCTAACGGCCATATTTTTGGCCCCCTTTTTAAGGGTCTTCTTCCCCATTTCATCCCTAACCTTTTGCCACTTATTGAGCTGTTTTTCCCCTCCATTGTTGACCCTCTTGAGCTTGGCTATCTCTCAATCCCTCCAATAGTTCTTGCTAGTTTTTGAGGAAAAGAGAGAGGAGGTCTAGATCCGCGTTTCCACCGATCGATTTCTCCTCT
The DNA here is from genome assembly GCA_012064385.1 of Puccinellia tenuiflora. Classification (NCBI taxonomy): domain Eukaryota; kingdom Viridiplantae; phylum Streptophyta; class Magnoliopsida; order Poales; family Poaceae; genus Puccinellia; species Puccinellia tenuiflora. The sequence continues at coordinate 84,137 of QRDG01001438.1, forward strand.
AAGTGAGGGGAACACTTTGGATCTAGATCTTTGGAGTTTCTTGGTGTTTCTCCTTGTTCTTCCTCTCAAATCCCTCCCAAGCATTAGTTGCTTTGGTTGGATTCGGGTTGGAAGAACTTGACCATTTAGTGTGTTCTTGCCATTGCATTAGTTGCATCGGTTTGAGTTCTCCACGGTGATTCGTGGAAAGTGAAGTTGAGAAGCTTGTTACTCTTGGGTACTTTGGTGCCCTAGAGCTTGTTACTCTAGGGCACGTTGGTACCCTAGACGGTTGTTGATTTCTCGGAGTCTTGGTGGCTCACGGGATTTGTTGGGAGCCTCCAATTGTGGAGTGTGGCTCAACCTTGTTTGCTTTGGAGCTTTGGTAGCTACGAAGACATTGCCGGGAGCCACCAATTGAGTTGTGGTGTGTGCCTCGGCCTTGGGCATCGAGTCTTGGTGGCTCGGTGCATTTGGTGAAGACCCTCCAACTTGTGGAGTGAGCTTCACCCTTGTAAAGGTTCTAGTTGTCAACCTCAACGGCAACATAGTGACAAGTGCCTCGCCACATTGGTGGTAAGACACAACGGAGATACGGTGTGCCATATCAAGGCTACTCGGTGTTTCACATTGGTGAACACCGCGCCGCTCCAACGGAGACTAGCTTCCATTGGGAAGTGAACTTCGGGATAAATCATCGTCTCCAAGTGCCTCGGTATTTCTATCCCGAGCTTCTTACTTATGCTATTTACTTTGTGATAGACATCCAGCTTAAAGTCATATATCTTGTGAAAGGGCATGGTTGCCCCCATGTGTTGTTTGGGTAATTAATGACAATCTCTATGGACTAATGTGTGATTTGAGTTATATTTGCAGTGTTGGTCCGTATGGAATGATTGTACTCCATATGTTGGAGTCAAGGCTAAAAGAAGAAGACTATATGTTGATCAAGGCTAAGTGCAAGTTGATCAACATACAAGACTAGGGCATGTGAAGAAGAAGATCATTTGTTGATCAAGATCCTATGTTGTCCATGGTGGATGGCGTCACGTGGTGATCATCAAGATAAAGGCCATGTGAAGATATGTCGAAGAATGTCTCTCCCATCTTGGTGTATGGGGGAGCAATATGCGTGTCTTCACCAAGCGAAGCAAAATCAAGAAAGGTGATCCACTTGAGAGTAGATCAAGATCGTCATCATCTAGCTCAAGTGGAATGCGCAAGGCAAAGGTATGATCTTGATAGGGTTTCTATTTTACCGGTCTCGCGGTGTAGTTGGGAGACCGGGTTTTAGGATAGGTAACTGTGCTATCAAGAGGGGCTCTCAAGTGAGCTTTAACGTATCGGTCGTAGAGAGCTCAAACCTTTGCATCCTTGGCATCATATTTATTGGTTCCTATTTGGCTCTTATCGTGGTGTGGTATTGGTGCTTGTCGTGCTTGTCATGACAAGCCCAAGGTCACCGAAAACGGTTCTCATATGTATTCCCTATTGAGTTTTCGGTGTTGGAGATTTTGTCGGTCCATCTATGCGGAAGGTTTCACACTTCCATTTATTAGAAAAATCTCCCTTACTTGGTTTCAATATTCTCACATGCTATTGGGTAGCATTTGTCGTCCTCTTTCCAACAAAAGTGGTTTTGTGTTATTCGGACTTCATATGCAAAAGATATGGTTTTCCGGGTTTCAATAAAAGGATTTTAACTCTCACCATTTGGTCTTACCATATCTTGTCGAACAATGATGTTTCTATGTATATTCTTGTTGTGCTCGTTGTGACGATTCCAACGAGTCCAAGATTACCAAAAACGGAGTTCCTATGAGGAAGGTATTGCGTTTTCGGTGTCGGTCGGTTTTTAAACAGAATAATTAGAAAAGAAAAAGAAAAAGAGGGGGCAGCCGGCCTCACCGCCGGCCTGGGCCGGCTCCCAGGCCGGCCCGTTCGGCCACCCACCCGGTCACTCTGCCGGCCTGGGCCGGTTCCCTGGCCGGAACCCTCGGGTGGGCCTCCGGCCTCCGCGCCGGCCTGGGCCGGTTCCCCGGCCGGCCCACCCGGGTGGCCTCTCCCGGTCGCTACCATCCCCGGCCCCGCTGCCGGCCTGGGCCGGCTCCCAGGCCGGCCCATTCGGGTGGTGCCCCGGCCTCCTCTCCGGCCTGGGCCGGCTGCCAGGCCGGCCTGCCTGTTTTGCATCTCCTTTTTCTTTTTCCTGCACACGAAATACCACAACGGTCGCATTTTTGGAGCCCCTATTTAAGTGGCTTCTTCACCAAAAATAAACTAACCTTTTTGCCAACTCTTGAGCTATTCTCCCTCCTCCATTGTTGACCTCTTGAGCTTGGCTTTCTCTCATTCTCTCCACTAGTTCGTGCTACTTCTTTGAGAGAAAAGAGAGAGGAGATTTAGATCCGTGTTTCCACCAATTGATTTCTCCTCTAAGTGAGGAGAACACTTTGGATCTAAATCTTTGGAGTTTCTTTGTGTTTCTCCTTTGTTCTTCCTCCCTAATCCCTCCCAAGCATTAGTTGCTTTGGTTGGATTCGGGTTGGAAGAACTTGACCACTTAGTGTGTTCTTGCCATTGCATTAGTTGCATCGGTTTGAGTTCTCCACGGTGATTCGTGGAAAGTGAAGTTGAGAAGCTTGTTACTCTTGGGTACTTTGGTGCCCTAGAGCTTGTTACTCTAGGGCATGTTGGTACCCTAGACGGTTGTTGATTTCTCGGAGTCTTGGTGGCTCACGGGATTTGTTGGGAGCCTCCAATTGTGGAGTGTGGCTCAACCTTGTTTGCTTTGAAGCTTTGGTAGCTACGAAGACATTGCCGGGAGCCACCAATTGAGTTGTGGTGTGTGCCTCGGCCTTGGGCATCGAGTCTTGGTGGCTCGGTGCATTTGGTGAAGACCCTCCAACTTGTGGAGTGAGCTTCACCCTTGTAAAGGTTCTAGTTGTCAACCTCAACGGCAACATAGTGACAAGTGCCTCGCCACATTGGTGGTAAGACACAACGGAGATACGGTGTGCCATATCAAGGCTACTCGGTGTTTCACATTGGTGAACACCGCGCCGCTCCAACGGAGACTAGCTTCCATTGGGAAGTGAACTTCGGGATAAATCATCGTCTCCAAGTGCCTCGGTATTTCTATCCCGAGCTTCTTACTTATGCTATTTACTTTGTGATAGTCATAGAGCTTAAAGTCATATATCTTGCTATCACCTAGTTGATCATATTGCTTAGCATAAGTTTGTTGGTACACATAGGTGAACCTAGCTAGTTTAGGTTTTGGCTTGATAAATTAAACATTAGTTTTATTCTGCATTTATTCAAGCCTTAACCGTAATAATTTTAAATCGCCTATTCACCCCCCCCCCCTCTAGGCGACATCCGTGTCCTTTCATCTTGCTATCACCTAGTTGATCATATTGCTTAGCATAAGTTGTTGGTGCACATAGGTAAACCTAGCTAATTTAGGTTTTGGCTTTATAAATTAAACGTTAGTTTTATTCCGCATTTATTCAAGCCTTAACCGTAATAATTTTAAATCGTCTATTCACCCCCCCTCTAGGCGACATCCGTGTCCTTTCAATTTGTATCAAAGCGGGTTCTCTCTTTATAGGGCTTCACGGCCTAGAGAGTAAAGATGTCGTCTTGTGGTTTAGTGCACAATGCTTCCTTAATATTCGATGGCACTAATTATAATGATTGGAGAAATTGCATGCTAAATTATTTTCGGGACATTAATCCATATATAGAGCAAATTCTAGATATGGGTTTTTCTCCTCTAGAGGATGAGGAAAATTCTTATCTAGATGATGGAGCTTCTAATGTGATTTTCAAGTCTTTGAGAAATGCAGTTGCTTTGTCGATCTCTCCTTATCGGAATGCTCATGAGCTATGGACCAAGCTTCAAGACAAATATGGTGTGTCCATGGATAGTGAGAATGACTGTTCTCCCTCCACCTCCGGGCGTAATGAGCTCTCAACTTCTTCTACCTCACCTACATGTGGCAAGCCACAATATAATGCAATGGTGAGTAGGGATAAATTTTGCAATAATGATAGTGAGCTTCTTTTAGATAATATTTCATCTCTATCTCATTGCAATGATTTATCTTTGGACTCAAACACATCTAGAACTATAAATGTTTCACATGCTTGTGTTAATAGTCCTTGCATATCTTCTAAATCATCAAGTAGTGATGATCATGACAATAATAATGATGATGAAGAAGATGATGCTTACTTTAATAAGAAAGGTCTAATGGTTCTTAATGCTCTTTCAAAGAATGAAAATGCTTGTGAGAACCTACATGAAATTATGAGCACCCTTATTGAACGAGGGCTTACTATTGAAAATTTGGATGCTCGTGAAAATGAAAGTCTTAGCCGCGAACGTAATTATGCGGACACGATTGCGGATCTTGAGCAAGCTCTTGAAGAAATCCAAACCACCAAGAAATCTCTTGAGGAGACATTTACTCTAGAGTTATCTAAAGTAAATGAAACCCATGATAGAGCTCTCAAGGTGGCTAATGATTTTAAAATTAAAAATGATGAGCATGCTGTTGAAATTGTTAGACTCCTTGAGGCTAATGTGAAATTTGAAAAGGATGTCAAGTCCTTGGAAGATTCTCTTGCACATCTCACTAAGTCTCATGATCAACTCCAAGCTCAATTATTTAAAGAGCTTCCTACTTGTTCTCCCGTTGCTATTAATGTTGATGCCTGTGCTACTAACTCTATTTGTTGTGAAGCATCCATTTTAAAGGAGAATGTTGAGCTAAGGGCTCAACTTAAATTGCTAACTAGCAATTATGAGATATTGGAAGAAAGCCATGAGAAGCTCTCGAGCTCTCATGAGGATCTTCTAGTATCTCATGGTAAGCTAAAGTTAGCTCATGAGGCTATCGCTACCAAGGTAATATCTAGTGAGCCTCATGTGGACAATGGCACAACTACTACTAAAAATGCTATAAAGCCATGTGCTAGTCCATGTAATTCTTCATCTCACACTAATGCTAAATCATATGTTGAATTACATTTTGTGCCTAGTTGCTCTAACAATGAAGCTTCAACTTCCACTAGTACTTGTGTAGCTACTAACCTTGTAGGGAAGACAAAAGAGCACAAGGCACAAGCCACTACTTTGAAGAAAGATGTGGAGAAGCATCATAAAGGGAAGGCCACATTTGACAACATGTTGAGTGTGCAAAAATCCCCCAATGACAAGAGTGGACTTGGATTCAACTCCAATATCAAGAACAAGTCCAAGAGTAGCAATAAGAAGGGCCAAGAACAAGTCAATCATTCGGCCAAGATTGTTTGCTTCAAGTGCAAAGTTGAAGGGCACCATGTTAGGGATTGCCCAATGAAGAAGAAGCCTCTTAGTGAGAAGCAACTAGGGAAGCGGCCTATTGTTCAATCTCATTCTCAATCTCGAGTTGAACAAGGGCCACCTCCTAAGAAGACTCAAGTTATTGCTCCTCAAGTTGGGGAGCCTATTAAGAAGAAAGAGAAGAGTCGATGTTGCTACTTATGCCGTGAGAAGGATCACTTGGCTTCTTCATGCACTAATGGTACCCTATCCAACCCCATAATAATTGATGATGTTTATTCTCTTAGGAAGGATAGGGTTGGCAATGTGTTTGCCAAATATGTGGGAACTCAAAGTGGTGTCAAGAAAAGAACCATTTGGGTTGCCAAGCCTATTGTGACTAACCTCTTAGGACCCAACTTGGTTGGGGACCAACAAGCTCAAACTTGATCAATAGGTTGTTATTGGAGGACATTGGAGACTTGGCTATCATTTGAAGAATTAAGGGAACTTCATGGTTATATTTCATTTAGGCAAGTCAATTGGATTATCACATATCTATCTCATATCCAATGCTCCTTCTTGCGGTAACTTATATTTAAATTATATATACATTGAAAGTTGCTTGCTCCCTAGCATGTGTTAGTTTTGTTCGTATCATGTGCTTGTATATGTTGTGCTTATTACTTACCTTGAGCAATCAAGTTTGTGTATGTTAATGTGCGCTCCATATATGTGTAAACTTTGTGTTGAGTCTTTATTGGATCTTGTGTTGATTTCAATTGGCACTTTTGAGAGATTAATGGACTATCCCATTTTGGGGGAGTGATATGCTTTGTGCACTTCACTAACCTAAAAATGTGTGTACATGAGGCACACCACCTAGTATTGATATTTCAATATTATCTAGTTACTATGTGGTATGTCATGTTCATGAGAAATTCAAATTCTACAATGTCCATTAAGTTCTCTAGTTGGTTTTATTTGCATCTTGCTTAGATAAAATGAATTATCACATTATGGGGGAGTAATAAGCTATGTGCATATTACAATCCCACAAAATGTGAACATTTGAGGTTTGCCACTTAGATTTGATGTTGTAAATTATCTTATTCCTATGTGGCATGTTTGCTCAAACAAGTTCCAATTTTCATTTTTGTTATCCTTTGGCTCTTTGTTTGTGTGAGTTTGCTTGGTATGGCTTCTCTCTAATATGCATCCCTATATATTATTTGAGAAACCATTTGCTCCATATTATTCTAACCATGGCCTTGCCGGTTGGTTTGAATGGTTGGAACTACCAACAAACCTTATTTAAATATGGTGTATTTAATTCTTATCTCTTGCCATATGGTCTATCGTGTGAGGATATTCTTGGATACATCTTATCATCGGGAAAATAATTCCAAATGGTCACTGTCCTTGGACAATCCATATTTATGTTTGTGATAGAATATCTTTGATTATCCTTACATTGGCATTGCCTTTTATTTGCCCCATCTCTTGCCAAATATTTATTTTGACTCCCTTTGTCTTTCTTGCCTCTTGCATGGATCCTAAATTTCAAATTGGTAGTGTTTAGTGTTATAAATAAAATATGAAGAGTAATGATCCCTTGAGCATGTATCTTGTATTCAAATGCAAATATCAAAATAATGCATGAATCTTGGGGGAGCATTCGTTTTTATTTAGAACACTATCCTATCTATCAATATTCGATCCTTTCAATTGGCATTTGATTTCTATCGTAGGTGTTTATGGAAGACAAATCTTTTTCTCTTGATGCTTTGTGCCATCATAAAAAAAAAATGTAGAGGATGTTTGGTTTACCTGGTGTAACCTTGCTCTCTCTTGGGAGTCTTGCTTTCTCATTTCATGTTTTTATATTATCCTATAGAATGAGAAAACCCCTTTGAGCATGTCTCTTTCTTTCATCTTATATGCTCATTGGCCTTGCCTAGGTACCATCAATTGGTATTAGTTGGAATGTAATATCTCCTACATAGATATTTGTTTCAATTGATATTTATTGTGGGAATTTTGATACCTTATTACTCTATTCTACTTTACTTGATTCCGGTCAAGCATTATCCTCTTATTGGTATCTTTTCTCCTAGTTGGTATCTTATTTTCAATTGGTGTCTTATCTCTCATGTGTTGTTTGATTTGATTCCTATTGATATCACACTTCATGTGTTGATGTGTTTTGAAATCAATCATATGTTGATTTGATTTTTTCCTCAATCATGTGTTGATTTGGATTTTGATATAATTTGGACAACCTTTTTGTGTCACACTTTGGTGTGCTCTCTTCTTGGTTTACTTAGTGTTTTGTCCAAATTGTATCTCATTCGGTTCTTGTAAGTCCATGCATGCATATTTACCAGTATATTTATTTTATGGCATGCTAGTCTTTCTTGATCCAATATATAGGGGATACTCCACCAAATCCTAAATCGGCTAAGATGTGCATGAAATTCAATTTCATATCTATATGCACATATTTATGCGGAGTGTTTCCTATATATTGTAGTTTATCTAACTACTATGGAACCCAATGAGCTTGGGAACCATGTTGTACTTGAATTTTGTTTTAGGTACAATGGAGATGCATTGGATGCTTGCCTCATTTATAAGGAAGGTGTTCTCACTATGTGATCTTTGGAGTCAAGCTTTGATGATAAACAAAAATTCTCATCTTCATCATCATCAATGTATCTCGGTAACAAGTATCTACCTCATGCATACTTTTCTAGTTTCAACCTTGTGTAGGTTGTTTCTTAGCATGAAAGCTCCTATTTTGCAATTGTTGTGGTTTTGGCTTGTTCCCTTCACTTGATATATTTTTGTGATATTTGTGATGAAATTGCAAAAACCTTTTTCTTCAATTGGTATTATGTGTTTATGATACTTGTTGCCTATCTCAAAGCATCTTCACTATCTCTTGTTCCCTTAGTGATATGTGTGATGTCTTTGATATTTTTTAAGTTCATTTATATACAATGAGATAAATTTGAGCTATGTGCTATGCTTTTAAGCAATAATCTCTATTGTATATTTTTACTTCCCTTTTGGATACCATGGTTTCCACTTTATAAACCATCTCATATGTGCAAGTTTCTTTGTGGATGTATATCATCAATGATTTGTCTACTTAGAAACCTATACATATAGAGAGGTCACCTTTTAGTTGGTATCCTAATTCTTTTGAGCTACCTTGCTTTTATCTATAATTCTTTGGTGGCTCCAAAATTGTCTCATGAGTGCTTGTATCATTTTTATTGGTATCTTTGCGCACTCAAGTTCTAGTAAAGATCTTTGACTTCATGCTTATCATGGTGAGCATGTTAATTTTTATTGGCTAAATGCTCTCAGTAGCTTTTGGCATTTTCAATTGGTTTTAGTTTCCAATTGGTATCCCTAAGATTGTGAACATACTCATTTAAAGATCTTCCTTTTATCTCGGTTGGGCCTATCCTATGTTGATTTTTTTAAAAGATTGGTATCCTTGAGGTTGTGAACATATTATTTTTGAAAAATCTTCTTTATAAAGTTATGTGTGACAATACTTGATATATAACTTATTTCCATTTGGTTAAGACTATGTGTCTTACCAAATTAATTGTCTTGACACACACACATACTCTTGGTTGGACCTTTATTGATAATTTCTTTTAATTGGTATTTCCTTATGGCTCAACCACATCTTTGGTGCAAGTGTTTTGGTTTGCTTTAATTTTTACATCCTTGCACTTAGTGAGTGTTCTAGATGATTTTGGGGGAGTGAGGATTCCATATTTGTGCACTCCTCAATAGTGCGTGAACATTGGGGAGCTTCTCTATTTTTATTTAGAACTCTCGGTTAGGATCTTCTCGATTGCTCTTCTCCTTGGTGGAGATGTTTAGAATGATTTCATCCTTTTGCAATCTTTGGATCCTCAATATAGTTTGATTTCCTCTATTATTCGTCAATGGATATGTGTATTCAATTTCACTCATATCTTGAGAAATGCATACCGTGTGGAGGAACTCATATTATATTGGCTTTCTAAAATTTTCTTCCCATTTCGGCAATCGATGCCAATGGGGGAGAAGTTTTAGAGGGTTTAAGGGAATGTGGTTTTATGCTTTCGTTTGGTTCTTAAGCATTTGCCTCTCATGCTCATGCATCCTTGTATTGCAAGGTTGCTTAATTCATTATATAAACCATCTCAAAAGGGATTGTCATCAATTACCAAAATGGGGGAGATTGAAAGAGCATGGTTGCCCCCATATGTTGTTTTGGTAATTAATGACAATCTCTATGGACTAATGTGTGCTTTGAGTTATATTTGTAGTGTTTGTCCATAAGGAATGCTTGGACTCGATATGTTGGAGTCAAGGCTAAAAGAAGAAGATTATATGTTGATCAAGGCTAAGTGCAAGTTGATCAACATACAAGATAAGCGCATGTGAAGGTATGCGAAGAAGAAGAATATATGTTGATCAAGGCTAAGTGCAAGTTGATCAACATACAAGATAAGGGCATGTGAAGATATGCGAAAGAGTGCCTCTCCCATCTTGGTGTATGGGGGAGCAATACGCGAGGCTTCACCAAGCGGAGCGCAATCAAGAAAGTGTTGGCCCGTATGGAATGCTTGAACTCCATATGTTGGAGTCGAAGCTAAAAGGAGAAGATTATAGGTTGATCAAGGCTAAGTGCAAGTTGATCAACATACAAGATAAGGGCAAGTGAAGATATGCGAAAGAGTGTCTCTCCCATATTGGTGTATGGGGGAGCAATACGCGAGGCTTCACCAAGCGGAGCGCAATCAAGAAAGGTGATCCACTTGAGAGGAGATCAAGATCGTCATCATCTAGCTCAAGTGGAATGCGCAAAGCAAAGGTATGATCTTGATAGGTTTCTATTTTACCGGTCTCGCGGTGTAGTTGGGAGACCGGGTTTTAGGATAGGTAACCGTACTATCAAGAGGGGCTCTCGAGTGAGATTTAGCGTATCGATCGTAGAGAGCTCAAACCTTTGCATCATTGGCATCATCTTTATTGGTTCTTATTTGTCTCTTATCATGATGTGGTCTTGGTGCTTGTCGTGCTTGTCATGACAAGGCCAAGCTCATCGAAAACGGTTTTCATATGCGTCTTCCATTGCGTTTTCGATATTAGAAATATTATCGGTTTGTCCTTGAGAAATTATCCACACATACATGTGTTGAGAATTTATCTCTTAGTTGTTTTCAAATATTTCCAAGGATAGCTACTATCATCCTCTTTCCAACAAAATTCGTTTCACCTCTTTCGGACTTCATTTGCAAAAGATATGACGGTTCCGGTTTGCAAGAGAGAGGTTTAACATTTCCTCATTTGTTATTATAATATTTTGTTGGACTATGATGTTTCTATGCATAATCTTGTAGTGCTCGTTGTGGTGATTCCAACGAGCCCAAGATCGTCGAAAACGGAGTCCGGATGCAAAAGATATTGCAATTTCAGTTTCGCCATTTTGGCTAGGCCAGCATGGCCGGCCCCATGGCCAGGGGCTCTCTGTTTGCTGGCCAGCCATCATGGCCGGGCTATGGCCGGCCTAGCCGGCCTCCCTCCTCCGGCTGCCCGAAAATTGGCCTAACGGCCATATTTTTGGCTCCCTTTTTAAGGGTCTTCTTCCCCATTTCATCCCTAACCTTTTGCCACTTCTTGAGCTGTTTTTCCCCTCCATTGTTGACCCTCTTGAGCTTGGCTATCTCTCAATCCCTCCAATAGTTCTTGCTAGTTTTTGAGGAAAAGAGAGAGGAGGTCTAGATCCGCGTTTCCACCGATCGATTTCTCCTCTAAGTGAGGGGAACACTTTGGATCTAGATCTTTGGAGTTTCTTGGTGTTTCTCCTTGTTCTTCCTCTCAAATCCCTCCCAAGCATTAGTTGCTTTGGTTGGATTCGGGTTGGAAGAACTTGACCACTTAGTGTGTTCTTGCCATTGCATTAGTTGCATCGGTTTGAGTTCTCCACGGTGATTCGTGGAAAGTGAAGTTGAGAAGCTTGTTACTCTTGGGTACTTTGGTGCCCTAGAGCTTGTTCCTCTAGGGCACGTTGGTACCCTAGACGGTTGTTGATTTCTCGGAGTCTTGGTGGCTCACGAGATTTGTTGGGAGCCTCCAATTGTGGAGTGTGGCTCAACCTTGTTAGCTTCGGAGCTTTGGTAGCTACGAAGACATTGCCGGGAGCCACCAATTGAGTTGTGGTGTGTGCCTCGGCCTTGGGCATCGAGTCTTGGTGGCTCGGTGCATTTGGTGAAGACCCTCCAACTTGTGGAGTGAGCTTCATCCTTGTAAAGGTTCTAGTTGTCAACCTCAACGGCAACATAGTGACAAGTGCCTCGCCACATTGGTGGTAAGACACAACGGAGATACGGTGTGCCATATCAAGGCTACTCGGTGTTTCACATTGGTGAACACCGCGCCGCTCCAACGGAGACTAGCTTCCATTGGGAAGTGAACTTCGGGATAAATCATCGTCTCCAAGTGCCTCGGTATTTCTATCCCGAGCTTCTTACTTATGCTATTTACTTTGTGATAGACATCGAGCTTAAAGTCATATATCTTGCTATCACCTAGTTGATTATATTGCTTAGCATAAGTGTTGGTGCACATAGGTGAACCTAGCTAGTTTAGGTTTTGGCTTGATAAATTAAACGTTAGTTTTATTCCGCATTTATTCAAGTCTTAACCGTAATAATTTTAAATCGCCTATTCACCCCCCCCCCCTCTAGGCGACATCCGTGTCCTTTCATGTTTCTTATGTTGCCAATAATGAAAGGGAGAGATTCTCCCAAGTTTCTCCTGTCTTTTCTAATAACGAATCAGATTATGTGGAGAAGCTTCCTTTCCAACCACTCCCTCCTAAGGTGGTGAAGAAGAAGAAGAGAGGGAGGAGTAAAAATAAAGAGGAAACGGTATCATCCCCTAAGCATATTTCTCCCATCATGATTGTTCCTAATGAGCATGAATAAAAAATTATTAAAGATGATCCGCTTAATTGTATTCATTATTATCTTGATGTTAAGTCTATAGGCACTATTGAAGAAGATTATGTTATGCCTGTTACTTATTGTGATGATCATGATTGGGAAAATAATACTACTTATGATCTTGAAAATCTTTTTGGCACCAATTTTGAAAATGATGATATTGATAATTGTTACACTGTTGGGAATATTTATGTTTCTTCTAATCATAATGTGGAAAACCCCAAGCTTGGGGATGATGGGTTTGAAAATCCTTTTGGTATTGAAAGTCATGATGATTTGTTTACAAAAATATATGCTTGGAAAGATGACTATCCCCTTGCTTATGATGATATTATGCCTCCAATTTTTGATGATTATTGTGATGATAACTATGCCATAAAGAATGATTTTAATCATCCCTGCGAGACTCTTCATAATTATTACTCTCCTACTGAACATCATCTTTCTAATACACAATTAGTCTATCATGTCCAAGTTCTATATGATAGTCCTACTCTCAATGCTACTAATAATAAAGATTTTACTTATGTGGAGAGTAGTAATAATACTTTTATGCATGTGAATTATGGGAAAAATACTTTATGTGATGGCTATGTTATTGAGTTTTATTATGATTCTACTGAAAGTTGTTATGAGAGAGGGGAGTGTGGTTATATAAATTTTCATCTTATGAAGTTTCCCCTCTTTATGTTGAAAGTTTTAATGTTGCACTTGCTTTGCCTTCCTATGCTTAATGCTTTATGCTCCAATGATTTATTTTCTTACAAGATGCCTATGCATAGGAAGAGAGTTAGATTTAAATGTGTTTGATATTTGCTTCATGATGCTCTCTTTTACGTTCCAACTCTTATTCTTATGAAAGCATCATTAAAATTATCATGCCTAGCTAAAAGGCTTAAAAGAAAAGCGCTTGTTGGGAGGCAACCCATCTTTTACTTTCAGTTTTCTTTTTGCTATTCTTGAGTCATGGAGTTGTTGTCTCTGTAGCAACTCGATTGTATCTTTTTCTTTTGGGTTTTTGTGCCAAGTTTAGCCTCTAATGCACTGAAAGTGCGAGGTATTGTGTTGCTGTCCAAAAACAGATTTTGTGCGCCTGTTGCACGAAAATCTTAAAAATCGCCAGAATCTAGGATTTTTCACGTTCGTGGCTACTCCTAGAACTCCCGCGTCGCCCGCTCCTCCAAACTCCCGCGCGTCGCTACAGCCGGCGATTGCATCGCCGCACCGGACGACCGGAGGGGAGGAGAGAAGTGGAGCGGTGGTGTGCTGGTGTCGATGTTGTACGGGACGACTCGAGGAGATATCCAACTGCGAAAAGCTAGACGCGAACCGACCCACATCTCATACGCGCAAACAAAGTGGTAGATCCAGCTGACACCGACAGGCGTGACCATCTGGCAGAACGAACCACAAGCCAGGAATTCTTGTAGGATTAGAGGTTGGAGGGATTTGGTTTGGTGCTTCTGGACAGAAAGAAATAACCTACTATCTTTGTCTACTCCTGATGGCTGATGCTACCGTTGCGAATCCTCCTCCAGCTCGCACCAGAAGAAGCTCCAGATCGAGAAGAAGAAGAGATGCACTTCAGACACCGGAACTCCATAGGGCCGCCTCTCAAATAGGAAAACCACGGCTGAGCGGAGACCAAGCCGCGGTTAATAAGCTCCACTCCACCACATGCTGCAGCCGCTCCATATTCGCTGCGCGCCGCACCTGATTGAAGGGGCTACACTCCAGATCGACTACCCCAGCCGCAATCCTCCTCGATTCCATCTCCACAACGGCGAGAAGATAAGGGGAAACATCGAAACACGCGTCAGAGGCCCGATCTGAAGAACCTGCAGAAGTTATTGGGAAAGCTTCGGGGTGCTCTGCCCGTCACCACCATCCTCCATTGATGCCAACCAGAGCCGGGCCGTCGCCATCTCCTGGCAGCGAAGAGGGAACGCACACAATTCCCTTGATTTTTTCCTATGATCCTAGATTAAATAAATGAGTAAATTACATAAAACTGCCACAATTGTCGGCCAAATCACATATCAGTACATGTTTTGGTGATTTTTCAAAATCGTACCGATTATGGGACGAGGAGAAACATATCATGCTAATACGTGTCTAACAATATTTTTACAGCAACATTGACCGGTGGGGCCTATTTATCAGGGCTGACATGGCTGTACACGTGGAGGAGAAGCTGACATGGACGTGGGCCCCACCCGTCAGCCCCCAATCTTCATCTTCCTCCCCCCGTTTTTCTATGTATCTCCGGACAGATCTTGAGAATGCTGGTCCCTGATGCTCCTGGCCGCCTAGCTCCGTCGCCCTGTCTCTCCTGGACCTAGGCAACACCTGGGGCGACAGGAGCCAACTCAGTCGCACGAGCTCGTGGCGGCCCGCGCCGGCGTGGAGCTCGCGAACGTGGGGCACAGTGCACCTGCTCGCCGACCGCCATGACTTCATCCCTGCTGCCCAACTCGCTCCTCACCGCCGCCCTCGTGCCCCGCTAGCCGCTCGGGGAACAAGAGGGGTGGGCGGCCATGGAGCTTGGTGGCGGAGCCGTGGACGCGGCGGCCGGAGCCGGGTCGACTGCTCGGAGCAAAGCAAAGAGATGGCAGCGGGTAGGTGCACCTGTCGCTGGTGTGCTGGTGGCCGGCCGTCCTAGCATTCGCCGGGTCCGCCACCGCATCCACGAGCAGCAGCGCACGCGCGCGAGCCTAGCTAGGAGTAGCAGCTAGCACGCTCCGCTCGCTAGCCCAGATTGCACGTGCAGCTAGTTAGCTTGCATGTGTACAAGCGCGACAGCGCGGTGGCCGAGCATCGACGGGATAGCCTGCGAGCATGGGGGGCACGATTGGTAGAGGGCGCTCCCCGCGAGCGCGGCAGGACGGCCGGTGGACGCTACGGTGCCGATGGCCGAGCTGCCGACTAGCAGACGCGAGTGCGACGAGCCGCTGCTGTCGCCAAGAGTGGACGAGCGCGCGGCGAGCAGGCGTGCTCAGCTGTGCGGAACGGCCGGCGCGCTACTGCCACTACCGAGCGGGCGTTCCCCGGACGGCCAGCGTAACAGCACCTCACTCCCAGCGCGACGTACAACATCGAGTCGTACGGCCCTCAGTGACCCGCTCGCCCATCGAAGAACAAGAGGCGCACACTGCCACGGAGCTTGCTGGCGGAGCCGTGGCCGCGGCGGCCGGAGACGGGTCAGCCGCTCGGAGCAAAGCAAGGAGACAGCGGCGAGATGCTGGGCTTGTGCAGGGGGCGGCCGTCGAGGGTGGAGGAGCTCATCGTGAGGAATTCTCGCAGCCGGAGGAGGGCCTCGGCCGGAGATGTGGTCGCAGAGGCACCCGCCGCGCGCACGGGGGGAAGGGAGCTCGGGGCGGGCAGTCGGATGTGTGGAGGGCGCGGCGGCCGTGGCGGCCCGCCGACGTCGCGAAGGAGGTGGAGCAGGGCGGGGAGTTGGAGGTGTGGGTGCCGGTGACCCGAGAGGCACGATTTGGGGATCGGCACGGTAGGAAGAAGAAGAGAGGAGAAAATGGGGCTGACAGGTCGGTTCCACGTCCACGTCAGCTCGTCTTCCACGTGTGTTGCCATGTCAACCATGACAAATAGACTGTACCGATCAGTGTTGCTGTTAAAACGTTGTTACACACGAATCAGCGTGATCTACTTTGATATGATTTTGAAACAGATACTTGTGATTTGACCGACAATTATGATAATTTTATTTAATTTACTCCGGATTAAACAAATTGCGTACAGATGGTGCGGGGCAGCTGGCTTGGTAGCTGTCTACCATCAACACGGCGGATGTATCATTGTCTGCAGGGCAGAACTGTAGGTACGTACCTGTCATCGATATCAATGCAGCCACGGCAGTTCGGTATGGAGATGATCTAGACTAAACGAGTTACACACTGTATGTAATAGTGTTGGTACGATCGAGCTGTCAGAATGTGCCAATGCTGACTGCCTGACAACAATTTCCGAGACTTGCATATAACAAAACAAAGAAAAAGGGTTAACAAAAATGTGGTATACAGCGTCATGGGAAGGCCCTTTGGCCCCTTGTCTGGTGAGGACGTATCCAGTGAAACCGTGCACCCGTGTACCCAACCCCAAAATCGACACCCTAAAATGTTTCAAAAAATACGAAAAAAAGTTTGGAAATACATTATGCTCATATCTAATATGTCACAAAATTTTGGCTTCAACGTAACAGAACTCAAGAAACAAAAAAACAAAGTATAGCATGAATAGTGTTCAGATCACTATTCACATATGGCTTTGTCATTTTGTTTCTTGAGTTCTGTTACGAATTTGAAGCCAAAATTTTGTGACATATTAGATATGAGCATAATGTATTTCCAAACTTTTTTTCGTATTTTTTGAAACATTTTAGGGGGTCGATTTTGGGGTTGGGTGCACGGGTGCACGGTTTCACTGGATACGTTCTCCTGATGAATGTACAACAACCATCTTATAGCGGTGCCACCAAGTCTGTAAGAACACGCGTAAACTCTATCAAGTTCAAATCTTCTGCTGTTTTTTCTCGAGTATTTTCGCAGCCTCGTTTGCAACTTGCTGCTTTTGTAAAATAGCTGCTCAAACATCTAATTCTTTAGCAGTTTAGACTCACAAGAAAATTACAAAAAAAAAAGGTAGGAAGGGAACTAAAGTATTCTATGTGGGTGGGTGAAGTTTTGGAGATTTTATGAAGTTACAAATTTTTTAAATAAATTTGTTAGTGAAAGGCAAGAGCTGAGAAACCACAAATCCGAAGAGTTTGACAAATCAACTAAAACCCAAAAGTAAAACTTGACACTTTTTAAACAAATAAAACAAAAAACTTGTAATTTACAACTGAGAATATCTAGAAAAAGCAAGAAGAGCGACCAAGAAGAAAATAAACAAAGAGCAGAAAAAAGCAAAGAAAAGGGAAATCTTTTGTCAAACAACAGAGAATAAGAAGAAATAAGTCAAACAAAGAGAGAAAAACAACAAACAAATAAAAACAGGCATGGTTTCCACAAATCCTCAAAATAATATGACTAGAACATAGGTTTAAGATAAAGAAACCTGGAGTAACTTATACGAAGAGAGAGGAATCCCAGAGTTAATGGTTTTGCTCTTTGTTGTCTTATTGTTCTTCCCCATCATCTCAGCATAGGAAATATTTTTATCTTCTTAATACTCTTATTGCCCGTAAGACCGTGATCGCACGGGCAGGAGACATGGGCACGCTATAAGGCCATGAAGGGCTCTCGAGCAATTAATAGATTTCTCGCAATCCAATTGGTAATTTTCCAATGCGGGCCCCATCTGGGTCACGCGGGCCGGCGCTCGGCGCGGCTGCGACGGCGCTGTGGTTGCGGAGGCGTCCACAGCGCCTCGGCCCTGGCTTCGGCAGGGTCGTGGACTGGGAGGAGGAAAGCCGGGGCGGCGGCCCCGGACCTGCGGCTCGACTGGGTCGACGTCGGCGTGCCGCCGGCCGTGGCGTGAGGTTCTGCGGTGGTTTGCGGCTCGTGTGTGGATGGTCTGGCCGGTCCTCGTCGGGCGGCTTGAGGGTCTGTGACCCATCGCCGGACGAAAGTCTCGCCCTGGTTGTCGGCCGGGCCGACGATGGCGACGTCCTTGGACGCCGTGTCCTTCTTGAAGGCGTCGTCGAGGTGGCAGTGTCGCGTCCCCAAGTTGGGTTCTCCGAGGGAAACCCTTGATCCCTCACGGGATCGGGCGAGGGCGGCGCTCCTACGTCGCTTGCCTCTTGGGGCCTCGCCTTGGATGTTCCACCGGCCAGTGGGACCTGTGGAGAGCGGTTGGTTGGCGGCGGCGAGTTCTCGTCTTCGGCTTGGGGGTGCACGGCCCTGGGGCCGGCGTGGATGCCGGAGCGGCGGCTCCGGATTTCGCCTCCGCCGTGTTGCGTTGAGGTCGTGGAGCGCCGACCTTGGTCGTGTGGACGTCATGGTCGTCGGCTCGTTTTGGAGCGCAGCCTTGGGGCTGGCGTGGATGCCGGAGCGGCGGCTCCGGATGCTTCGCCTCCGCTGTGATGCGTCGAGGTCGCCTCCGCCATGTTGCGTTGAGGTCGTTTGGTGCCGGCTTATGTCGCTAGGGCGTCTTGGTCGTCGACCCGTATGGAGCGCGGCCTCGGGGCCGGCGTGGATCGAGTTGTATTTTTTTTTTTGGGCCTTGTCCCATATGTTTGCTTCTACTTTATCAATATAAAGGCAAAGCTTTTGCCTCGTTTCTAAAAAAAACAATGGTTTAAACGTTTTTGATATAAGATGGCGTGCAATGGATAAATAAGATCGGCATATCTAAAATGTTCTAGAACGCCATCATGATTGGCTTGTCTTTGAGGGGTCATTTAGGACAAATTATACGGAAAATATCAAGGTCAACATGGGGTATTTGCACCCGTTTTTGAAATATGTGTTATATGTCACATTTTTTTGTGGAGGAAAAATAAAAATAACTTTTCCACGAAACTTTGTGCCGCGCACATGTTTATGCGAGATGAATGCGTAGAATTTTGTTTCAGAAATTATTGATATTTTTAAAGACGTTTAAAATACATTTTTTTCAAAAAGAGCACAAATGTCCACATATTCTCCTTATTCACGCTCCAAATTATACATGCTAGCAAATATAAGGCACACCTGCTGAGTTCACAAATCGTGAGAAGCGGAGGAAGACCTAGCTCGCTATTCAGTCCAGCCGCCCACTAGAGAGCCCCTCAGACCCCTTTTTCTCCCGCTGGTGGAAGTTTTTTCTCCCGGTCGCTCTCTCGGAGTCTCAATTTCCGCCGAATTTGGCCAAAAAGTCATCCGACGTTTTCAGGCCAAACTCATCGCACTGGGGTTCGATTGAGGGCGTCGGCGGAAGGAAGAGGTCGTGTGGGCCAATTCTATCGGCAACACAACGCACATTCCCCATTCAGATTCACCCCTCTTCTACTTTTCCCCCCTCACCGCAAGGCCGCCACCGCCGACAGAAACTGATGTACTTAGTCGGCCGAACTAAGGGCATAAGCGTCAAGTGCGAAATAATCGAACAGAGTTGTACTGACCTAGGACGAACGCGTTGGCTCTGAACGGCTCCCCCCTGCCTATAAATACCAGCAACGCGCCTCCCGTGTACTGCCAACCTCATCACACACTTCCTCCGCTACCACTGCGGTGCGTACCAGCTCCACATACTCGTTCGATCCGATTGAAGCAGTTGGGACCTCGACCATGGCGAAGGCGGCGGCGATCTTCGTCCTGGTGGCGCTGGTGGTGGCGGCGGGCGGCGCGTCAGCGGCGCAGTGCAACGCGGGGAATCTGGTGGTGTGCGCCAGCGCGATCCTCACCGGGGCCACGCCGTCGGGGCCGTGCTGCTCCAACCTGCGGGCGCAGCGGGGTTGCTTCTGCGAGTACGCGCGCAACCCGGCGTACTCCGGCTACATCAACAGCCCCAACGCCCGCAAGACCCTCACCACCTGCCGCGTCGCCATCCCACGCTGCTAGGCGCCGCGCCGCGCCTCCGCACGCCGCCGGCATGTTGCTGCTTGCTACCACTACGGCACTACGTACGTGCCGGCCGGCGGTGTCCGTAGCACAGCTCTGTGCGAATCGTGTATAGTCTATCTATGGTGTGGAGTGTACGAAATAAACTGTGTGCTTTGGTGGGTAATTTGGATCGATGGATGTCGATCGATCTCGTGTAATTTCTGTACCGTCGACAATATATATCCGCACTAAATAGAGTGAGGTGTTTTGGGATTTCGGCTCCCGAGCTGATCTCGGCATTTTTCTAAATCAGAAATAATATTTCAAATAAAAATGTCGGTAGAAAAGAACTACTCACGTACGACTTAACAGTACATCTCATGACAGATTTTTAGGACCGGAGGGAGTAAAAAACATTATGTATATACATACATGTGTTATCTACATAATTACAGAATTTTGCTAGATAATAAGTTATATTGTAGGTTAAACAAAAATTACAAAATTTGGGGCTCTAGAAAGGTACAAAACAACTAATTTTCCATTCCAGCATTTCTGGTTTTTTATATAGACCACATAAGAAAAAAAATATTTCGATACAAATTTGCTCGTGCACACTAGATGACTAGACATGTATATATACTTCCAAGTTTATTTCAGAATTTTTGGAGACCGAAAAAGAACTCTTCAAAACAAAAAAAAAGGACCACTGGATATCTTGAGAGCTACAAAATATTGTTATACTAAATATTACTATTCAATCCGATTCATAAAAAGTTTTGCTCATTTTGTACTAAATTAGTATAAACTTTATAATAAATAGACAACACTTTTTATACTTCATGCCACTCATTTTTACAAAATATAGCTATTTGTCTTATAATGTTTCGCTCATTTTATACTAAATTAGTACGAATGGAAGGGCGTACAGCTATATAGGTCAATGGTCACCGCGTCAATAAATAAAGCATATTTGGGCAAACAATGCCACTCACTCGCTGGCACCGCCGGTGCCTACTGGTATACTTGCACTGTTTTGGATCGTTCATGTGAAATCATTTATGCTAGATGTCGACGGCCAGCTGAAGCATTTATAACTCCATTTAAGGCTGAACATAATCGTGTCGAGCCATTCATTAGGTTCATCCACCTGAAGTTGCACCATTTACCTACTCCTGAAGTACTGTTAGCATCAACCTTCAATTGTTCTGACCGTGATGATTCTAAAGCTTGGTCTCTTCGTTGCGTGATGGAGCTGTGCTAACCTGGGAGAGCGGGAGTCCAATGGGGACACACGCACACTTACTCTGCAAGGAAGGAAACACTACTGGCGCGTTTGGTAGGCTGCGTTTACTTTAGGGCTCGCTAGGGCCTGGTTTGTCAGAGATACAGTCAAAAGCATATTATGCAGCTTGCAAGACCTCTTGACAGGACGGCTGTATACAACTAAACCAATTGACCATGCATTGTCATGGTTTCCAATAGTGAACTCATGAACTGTCACAAGTCTTTTGAAAACTTACAAAATGGTATTTGAAAGTTTCAAAAAACTGGGAAAACTTCCAGATGTTGATAATGATGAGATCTAGTAGTGTGCAAAAACTCAATTCAAAATTCATTGTATTTTAGTCTGAGTAAAAATGACAAATAGCTGGATCTTTGTGCGGTGACGGTGTATATTTTCAAAGCTTGAAAATTTGTTAAATTTATCATTCTTGTGTAGCCTAAATATTTTTTTAATTAATATTTTGCAAGATAGTAGAGTTCAATGTTATCTACACCTCGAAATTTTGTCCCGAAATTTTTGAAACTTCCAAATGATATTTAAAGAAAAAGGCCACCATGGAGCTCGAACAGAAACCACATATGGAGCTCGGGCTTTATCAGGTGTGAAGCTAGGATTTTGTCTAGGAGGACAAGGAAGACAATTGCCATTTCCGGCATAGAAGAATTTTTTTAGGAGTGAACATCCATAAGATAATATCAGATGATATATGATATCTTAAAATATCATAAATATGAAGAAAATGACAAATCATGTTGTCTTTATCTTCATTTTTCTGAATCATAATTCTGGAAAAAGAAAATTGTATTTTCAATTATTCTATATCGAATTCGTTCTCAATCCTACGGTAATATGGAAATCCATATGTAATTTTTTTTTGATAATCAATACCATATATATATTTATAGCAGCAAATAGTACATGGTAGAGATATATGAGCTGAATCCAGCGATTACAAAATAAAGTCTAAAATAAAATAGCAAATCTTCGATATCTTCAAACTCTTTCTTCTTATGTGACACAATCTTGTATTTCTCTGAAGGAAACCGTAAACTGGCATAAATATCAACACATATACCTGTAAATACCAGTGAGGGTTCTCCCATAATTTTAATTTTGAGCTGCAATGCCAAAGCTACGTGCACACAGACAGGCATTAAAGTAATCAACAAACATTGGCAAGAGTACCAACACCAATATTGCAGGGAAAAGCAACCGAACCGCTTGGTCAATGTCGCAGGGAACTGAGAGTACGAATCACCATTGCCAACGACGTAGTAGCCGGGACAAATATTGCGAGGATAAACCTCATCGCGGCAACAATGAAAAGAAATCCAAACTTGATCCCGCGAAGCAAGACCTGAAATACCATAGCTAGACAAATTTAATATTTCAACACCACCATTGACATCGGGAAGGAGATATCGCCGTCGAACGGTGGGCCAAAGATCACTTATTGAAGACGATGCCATCTCTACTGACGAAGAAGGCGACAACCAAAACCAAATTCTAACATTAAGGACCTTTCAATAGCGCCGTGCACAGGTCCGAGGTCCCCACCCCTCCTAACGCCAAAGCGGCAACTAGAGGAGACGGGACCCGTCGATTCACGGACGAAGGCGACGAGGAAGGTGCATATGACAGCCGCGGTGACGGCTAGGGTTGAAACCCTAAACCGCCACCTCTCTCTCTCACGTACCTCAATATGTAATTTCTATTGATCCGACTGAGCTAATTAGTGGCATATATGATTTTTTTTGCGGGTAGGCATATATGAATTCAATAGTAATATTAATACACAACGTATCTAAGGTATATATGTATGACTATCATTGAGGCAGTAATCACATCTTACACACACGCTAGACGAAGTGATTAGCATGAACGGCTGAGCCTCAAGGCGTTCAGGCCGTAACCTGGTATGACCTGGGGTGTGAGCAGTGGCCAGCTGCGTACATAGCCGAGACGAGCAGCACACAACTATGTATGTAAGAGCATCTCCACTCCAGGTCTCTAAAGCACTCCAAAATTCTATTGGGATGTAAAAACAGCCATAGCGGCACCTTTAAAGCTCCGATTTGATCTAAACTCTCACCTGCACAATCGAGGGGGCCTCCAATTGGGATGTAAAAACAGCCATAGTGGCACCTTTAAAGCTCCGGTTTGATCTAAATTCTGACCTGCACAATTGAGCGGGCCTCCAATTTTGACAGAGTTTTTTTTTATTTATTATAATGTACACAGAAGATCTTGTGAGTGGATCGAGTGGGCTGGGTATTCTCAAAGTATCCACTAAAGGGTTATGAGGGTTTAATGTTATATGGGCATGACTAGAAAGAGAGTGCCCTCTGCGGCTCGAGCGGAAGCGCGCGCAGGACAGCGGGGGGGGGGGGGGGGGGGGGGGCACGTGGTACCGTCGGAGAGAGCGCAGGTAGGCCGGCCTGGGCACGCACATGGGCGCGCATCGCGACTCCTCCGGAGCGAAACGAGCTCGGTAGGATCGATCAATCTATCACTTTTATCTTTTTTTCCTCAACCACGATTCTACCATTTTATCCCGTGCAATAAAAAAAAGGTAGTATATTACACTGCTCGTGCAATGTCCTAATTCGAGTCAGTGCACTGCCTAATAAAAAAAGAAGGCAGTGCAATGCCCTATCCTAGGCAGTCCACGCAAAAAAAAGACAGTGCACTGCCCAATAAAAAACAGGTAGTACCCTGTAAAAAAGAGAAGGCAGTGCAATGCCCCATCCGAGGTCGTGCACTGCAAAAAAGAATGTAGTGCAATGTCCCATCCGAGACAGTGCGCTGCTAAAAAAGAAGACAGTGCACTGCCCCATCCGAGTCAGTGCACTGCAAGTGCAGTGCAAAACAGAAGGAAGTGCACTGCCCCATCCGAGGCAGTGCACTGCAAAAGAGAAGGCAGTGCAATGCCCCATCCGAGACAGTGCACTGCAAAAGAGAAGGATGTTCAATGCCGCATCCGAGGTAGTGCACTGCAAAAAGAGAAGACAGTTCAATGGCCCATCCGAGGCAGTGCACTGCAAAAGAGAAAGCAGTGCCATGTCGCATTCGAGGCAGTGCACTGTAAAAAAGAGAAGACAATGCACTGCCCCATCCGAGACAGTGCACTGCAAAAAGACAAGGCAGTGCACTACCCCATTCGAGGCAGTGTACTGCAAAAAAAGAAGGCAATGCACTGTCCATCCGAGGCAATGCAACCTACATACTCTGGGCAGTGCAAAAAAAGTTCATCGAAACATATTACCATAGGATCTAGGTTTGAAGATCTCGATGCGACTAGCCCATTCCTGAAAATGGATCACAATTCGGAGCCATGGTTCGCAAGATATTTTACGTTTTGTAATCGAATCAAAAATGAAAAAGAAAAGAAAGATAAAACAATCTAGCGCTAGGCTAGTTACCACGCCCACGCGCAGGGAGACGTCAGACCAGCGACGATGCTCCACGTGGTGAGCAGGGAAGCCACGCGCGGGGAAGGAAGGACCAGCGACGCTGCTCCACATGTAGCGCAAGGACGTGACGCAAGGCGCCCTCCTAGAAGGGCGCTCTTTTTCTAGTAATTCGGATGTTATATGGCTATAGACGATCCACTAAATGGCTTTCCCACACTCCCATTTAAAGGATTTTCTCTACTAAATGTGCCCATATACCATGATTTTTACAAGCTATAAAAACAAATTGCATATAAAATCCAACAATCCAGCGCTGCTACGGGCAGCCCCAAAAATGTGCCGGACAAGTATCCGACACCCCTAAAGCTGACACTGAGGATGCAGAACATAAATTGCGGGTGTCGATGGAGATGATCTAAGAAGACGAGCTGCTGGCAGCAGCAAGTTACCCTCTACCACGTAGATACAAGACGTGGTCACAAGGGGTGTACCGAGCCTATAATTCCCATCGATTGAATAGAGAGGCTAGGTGCGGATCAACTTTTGATGCGGAAACAAAGCTATGATAGGGAGATGTGCTATTCTTGTGCAGATATGATTAGTTAAATTAAGCATGGGCTAATTACATATGTGCTAATCTCCGGGCGTACATACACCCTTTTTTTCTTGAACGGATAAGGCCGGCCTGGAAACCGCATTAAAAAGACGGCTGATACAGCCATACAGGTTTACAAACATGCCCATACAAACATGAGAAATTATAGCTGAGGCCTCAGAATTTACAAGCAAGACACTACGTGAAAATGCAATCAAGCCATTGGTCCACTCCATCGCATCTCGGAGACCTCCAGGCAAGGGCAGTGGTGTCGCCACCGGGGAACAAGCCACTTGGGGCGATGCCTACTCTGGATCCCGAGCCGAAATCGAAGAATATTCTCTCAAGGAGGAAAAAGGGCTGGCATGGAGAGGCTCCCTTTGCCAAGGATAACCCAGCGAATCGCCACCGGCGCTGATGAACTCCAACATGCGATGCAGCTTCCATTGCGCATGCCGTCTCACACAAGCCCATACCACACGACCATCTGGATCCCACGCCCATAGCAACAGCAAGTCAACAAACTGCAACACCTCCTCCCCTCGCCTCCACGGCATGAACCGTATATAGGTCGTCAACACATCCACTAGATGCATCGGCCGACATGCTGCAACACCTCCTCCCCTCGCCTCCACGGCCAGCCGAACAAAGATGCCCGCTGCAACCAGATGCATCCAGGCCAACACCACACTTACCAGGAATCCAGATCGATGCGCCAATCCCCTTCATCCCCTCGCCACCAAGGCCAGTCGGAGAAAGCTTCCGAACACATCAACCTGACGGTGAGCAGTGGTAGCCTCCCACAACCTTATTGTGGGAGACAGTGTGAGACAACAAAGAGGAACCCTACCCAGCCCGAGATTTGGCTGATTAGATACATGCCTCCGCTCTGATCTACTAGCATAAAGCCAAACTCTGACCTGAAGCCAAGACACCTACGGACACGTTGTACGGGCTGAGCATCCCTTGCATCTATCCTCCAAGCGGAAACGCCGCCGGAGTTGAGACGGAGGAGAGCTTTGAGAAGGGAGACGACCCTCAAAGTACTGTAGATAAGAGAGATAAAGAAGAAGAAGGAATGAGCCGCCTGTCTGCAAACTTTCTCCGCACACTCATACACCTCGGATCCGTAATTATCGTCGTCAGCGATGTAGCAATTTGTACTAGCTTAGTATTGTTAGACCAGACTATATAGCGGCGCCTCACAAAAAACCATCCCCGTGCGGTGGCTCTTCACCATGCATGCCTGCAGTAATGTCACAGATGACGTCACTTAGATTCCCTTTAGTAATAAAATTAAAAAACTCTCAAATGATTAATCCGATTAAAAATCCGCTTCCACCCCTGACTGAGTCGCCACGAGATTTTTGATTTCGTTCATGGTTACTAGATTATTATAACCAACTTACCAGATTAAAATAACTTGGTTACCATGTTAATGTACACCATTCTACACAGATGTAAGACTGCATGGTACAATTTTTTATGTAGTGATATCATCTCTTATGTTTTGAAAATTAGTCGAAACTTTTCCTCTCTAACTGTACATATCATTGCAATGTCAAACTACGTCTAAAAATTATCCGATAACCATATATAATTATTATGACAGTTGTTTGATGTTAATTTGGGAATTATAGAGTTTTAATCCGATAAATGGTGTGATGATAAATGCTCGCTGGACTCGATATGTATATATGACACAAATATAAAAATACGTGCAAGAATTTATCTAGCAATCATGTATAATTATTATGGTAACTATATGGTGTTAATCTGGTGGCCATAGTACCGTAATAGTAACTTGTCGTGTCTCGGAGCACGGACACCGGGAGTAAAGGATATCCTCTTTTTAGGTTCGGCACGGGGCGCGAAGGAGGCCGGAGACACCTTCCCTGGGAGTACCTTGCCAAGTTCTTCCAATCTTTGTACTAGGGAGCAAAACAGGGACGCGGGGAGTTTACCAGGTTCAGGCCGCCCGGAGGCTAAAAGCCCTACTCCTGCATGTCTGGATTGAGTGGTTTATCATGGTGTAGCTTACAAGGTGGTGGCGCGTATGCACCCGGGAGGTTGCGGCTAGAGGTAGGAGACGAGCAGATCCTACCCGGAGGAGATCACTTCTCGCCCAAGCCCTTTTGCCCTAGCTAGTCTTGCCTTGCTCTCTTCCTGGTCCAACCTCCTCCTCGGCCATGGTTGGGTCCTCCTTTTACAGGCTAAGGGGATCCCAC
Organism: Puccinellia tenuiflora; assembly: GCA_012064385.1. Classification (NCBI taxonomy): domain Eukaryota; kingdom Viridiplantae; phylum Streptophyta; class Magnoliopsida; order Poales; family Poaceae; genus Puccinellia; species Puccinellia tenuiflora. Next base: position 111,451 of record QRDG01001438.1, read on the forward strand.
AAGAGCATCCGAGGACTCCTTTTATATTCCTGGTCGTCTTAAGCCTGCCTTCTTTTATTTTAACAATACGAATGGTAGGAGGCATATTCTTTCAATTTGTCAAACCTATGTCCGGTATAACGCCCCCTCCCCCACAAAAGACTCGATTTTCATTAAAACCTGGTATATTACAACGAAATTTAAACTACAATTAAACTAAAACAAACCAAACCTAATGTAGGTGTAGGTATCAGCTGGGCCGCTGGGGCCACCCTTGTAATCGTTCGGCACCGAACCGTTGGTGGCAAGGGACCAGCCTCGTCGTCATTCACCTCCTGCTAGCGTTACCATCCGGTGCCTCTTTTCCGGTGTTGTGTGCACATGCACGTGCATCTCCAGGCGGCCAGCGCTTCCTCTAGGTGTTGAGCTCCTTATGGTCCTGTCGTTCGGCCATGAGCAAGCGGCTAGCCTCCTCCGCCCAGTGGCGGACCAAACATCCATGTTGCCCAGACAGCTGCCCGAGCTTCCGGCCGGCCAGCGTAGTGTATTTTGATGGTTGTTTGACAAAGAATTATCATCATAAGCCTTGGTATTTAGTGTTTGTATATGCTTTATTTTTTTGGGTCCACTAATGCCTTGTCGCCTCGGTCTTGAGGGACATCCAAATGCCAGCCTCGAGGACAGGGTCGTTGGTCTCCTCCTCCACCACCGCAGCCTCGAAGGACATCCGGATGTCGGCCTCGAGGATGTGGTTGTTGGTCTCCTCCAACTTCATCGCCCTTAGCGTGGTTACGTAGGAGCCGTACAAGGCAGCCTGCTCCGTCCAAAGAGGGAGAGAAAACTGGGACACAATGAAAAATGAAATCATACACAGTGAGGCCCGCTTGGAATCATAGGGTAGGAAAACTAAAGGAATAGGAAATACAGAGGAATCGAATGCCCTGCCCAATCAATTCCTATGGACACGGGATGGTTGTTTGATTGCAACGAAGTGATTTTTCATGAGCTTGGAGCTCATGTTACTTTTCCTATGAAAACACACTAGTGAGCTCCTATAGGATTGGTTCATACAGGGTACAATCCCATGAATCAAATGTACCCGAAAGGAAAAAATCCGCAGGGACTAATCCTATAGAAATCCTTAGGTAAACCTTTGAATCATAGGAGTCCTAAAACAGAAAGGAAAAAATTAAACAACATTAATTACACACGAAAATAAGGAAATTTAAGTAGCCGGGTATTACAACATATGCATCAGCACTCCCAATAGCTGGTCAGAAAACTGCGTCGGGCGGATGCTATTGAGAGCGCCGACACACGTTGCCATCCTGTATATTGGGACCGGCTGTCCCAACGATGCTTCCAATATGTTTTTTCTGAAAATATTTGAAATCAACAATTTAAACTAAACTAGTGAATTTCATTCAAATTTTGAATATATTTAAACAAAGTTCTAACCTAAACTAAACCCTACTAGCTGCCATAGAAACGGTCGTAGACGGATTACATGATTAGTCGCCAAAAAAAAGTGAGGGGAAATAGGAAATACGAAGAGTACACGCCAGCTAATGCCAAATCATCTAGCCATATACGTTATGAGAATTAATTGTGGGCGACCCACCATCCGTAATCACAGGGTCTAGCTTGTTATGATACTCCCCAATTATCCTTATCAATACACTTCAGCTTAATTGCGCAATAAGATCGCGTCTTAATTACACAGTAAGCTAAGACTAGTCACACTGGGGAGTATCATATTTGTGGTATCATATATGATACTAGTCTATATTACTACTTACGAAATGGATAGTAACATATACTCACTCCGTATCAAAATATAAGATGTTTTAGCATTTTGTTTTCCATCCGTATTCAGACATATTTTAGTGCAAGGTTTAAATGTACGGTGGAAAGAAAAATGCTAAAACATTTTACATTTTGATATAGAGGGAGTATGTGGTATCATATAATTCTAGATTTATTGGGTTGTAGACTCATCTTGCCGTGAAATGTGTTATGTTACGGTATCTATCTATAATACTATTACCATCTCTCTCCTTATTAATTATAGTGACACCTCAGTTTTTTTCGATAAAAAACATATTTTAATATTGCGGAGATACCAATTACACTCAGCCTCTGCAACAACGCACTGCTCTAACGGCATTACGGATGCACACAGCCGAAAAAAGAGAGAAGAATTATAAAAAAGAAAAGTCCCGCTATAGTGATCAGATTATTGAAACAGCAGTACTACCACCACCAAGACAGCACCAGAAATCCAGCTTCTCCAAAAGTAACGCCTCTAAGAAGGAACATTACACAAGCGCTGTCGTCGTCCGAGCATAGATCTCAGGTTTTCACCTGAAGACAGTCCTCGTTCTCAAAACAATGCCTTCACCAAGGCCATTGTCAGGCACAACCAATTAAGATCAGACCTTGGATTTTCACCCTGAAAGATAAGACTTATGACTTCTCCTGTACAGTCGCCCCAACATACCTGCCGCTGCTCCAAGTCACGAATCACCTAGCCAATTCCTCATCGCCACAAAGATTGAAACCACCATTGCTAGTCCTCAGATCTCACCTTCCATGACATTCTCCGCAAGCAACATGGAGCGAGAAAGCGTGCTCCATGATATTAACAGCCTGTAGAGCTTCGAAGCGCTCCCTGTGAAACCAAACGGTCAGAGAAAAAACATGGTTGCGCACGATCGAATACCATCCGATCCAACAATCTCCAGGCATGAGTCGCCCAGTCGAGTTCGTCGACGGAGCCTTCCGAAACACGACTGTCCAGCCACATCAGATTGCAACCTTGATGCGAGAAGAACCCTAGGACCAGCTCCTTTATTCACCTTGAGCACCCGAAAACAGGGGCTGAACGGAGGAGATCCAGCCCACCGCCGTCTTGCCGGCCGCCGGCACCACCTCGGTGCCCAGCAGCCGGAAACACTAGGCGCCCCGCACCAGCCTGCTGCCGAGGGGCGAAAGAGGCTTGCCCGAGCCCATCTAGGCCCGAACCGGCCGTTGCTCGCCGCCGCGTCTGCAGGGGGCGGCACCGTTGCGAGGTAGTCGGGCCACCTCGGTCACCGTTGACTGCGTCTTAACCGAGATCCAGCGACACCTCGCTGCCGCAGCACGGCTGAGCCATGTGCCGCCGCCGAAGTTGCGCCCTACAGCCGCGCGCGGAGGAAGCCCCGCCGCCGCCGTCACCAGCCCGGGCTAAGGACGGCGAGACCTCTGGCGGCGGCGGGGAGGAAAGGACGGGAAGGAGGGCCAAGGGCAGGCGGCGATGGTCGCCCCTGAGTCGCCTAGGGTTAGGCGACGCGAGGGGTAACAGAGAAAAGTCAAGTTCAATTCGCTGTATTCCTCAGCTTTTTCCCAACATAAAATGCATGATACTATCTATAATACTCCCACTGTGTCTAGTGTATGGAATTTCTAGCGCGAAGGACTCCAAAGACTTTAGTTCAGCAACGCCAGTGCATGCAAAGTACACAAGTCACACAGAACGCATTGCCTGTGAACGCCTCGCGGGCTCGATCTCCCGGCCTATAAATACGAGCAGCGCGCTTGGCTTCCAGTGTTATGCCACGAGTTGCAATTCGCAACCGCAAATAAGAACAGTTACACTCTGAGCCTTTCGGAGAACGTCGTGTGTGTTTGTGGGAGTCGATCGGAGGCCATGGCTAGGGCGGTGGCGATGTGCATGGTGCTGGTAGTGGTCGCGCTGGTGGTGGTGGCGCCGTCGGTGGAGGCGGCGACGGCGAGGGCGTCGACGGCTGAGCAGCAGTGCGACGTGGGGCAGCTGATCGCGTGCGGGCCAGCGATCATCGGCGGGACAACGCCGTCGGAATCGTGGTGCTCGAACCTCAAGGCGCAAGAAGGCTGCTTCTGCCAGTACGCCAAGGACCCGGCATACTCCCAGTACATCAACAGCCCTAACGCCCAGAAGACCCTCACCTCCTGCGGCATCACCCTCCCCGCCTGCCCCAAGTAGAAACATATGTGTACTATGGATACATCATGCATAGTGTTCCATTTCGAAAAGAAAAAATAGTGTGTGTTATTGTATCACTCTGAGGATAAAAAAAGGCGTGGTGTCATCTGTGCGTGTGTATTGATCGAACCAGTGAGTAATTAACTGCATTTGCTATTTCACAATCGCCAAATGATGATGGGTTGATCCGTTGATGTATAATCGCAGTGGATGTTGGCTCACAGTTCCTTCCCTCAAGATCAAGAACAAGAGATGAACTCCTCGCAAAACAAAAAAAGAACAAGAGATGAACTCATGAACATGTCATTGTACATCGTGTGTGACCATGCACATGCTGAAGTGCCGAAGTGGAGTTGATGACCAGTAGAATGGTGGACGCCGTTGCAATGGAAGAACAACAGTGCACGGATAGAGAACAGTAGCCACAAGTTCATCAAACAACTCTCATGTTGAGATATGAGGGGGGCTAGTAGGCCTTGGCGCGGCGGCGCCCGTAGCATGTAGCTGTGTAAATATTATATACCGGGAAATACAATGTATATAACTGTTTTGTGACTGAGTTAGGCTAGGTCATAGATAGGCAATTTAATGTGTTCGTGGACGTACAAAAGGGCAAAAGAATGTACTACCTCCGATCGGAATTAAAATGTCGCAGGAAAGCTACTGGTCTAGTACAAATTCCATACAACCTAGCGACAAACAATTCGGATCGGAGGGTGTTTGTAATTTCTATTTCTTCTAATTAATTTCGTGAGGTATATATTTCTTGTACGCACCTATTTATCGAGAAAATGTTTTTGCTAGTCTACAACTATAGTTTTGTTGTTGTTTCATGTATACGGGAGATCTAATGTTTATGTGTACACGAGAGGGAATCGTTTTTTCGTGTCCGGAGGATTTTCCAGCCGGCCCCTCCCCTACCTCCCGACTCTGTGTGCCCCCTGTGGCGACTTGTTCCATTTGAGCGTCTTGCCCACAAATCCTATGCTGGTCGGGCTGTGTCACAGGACGTGGACCACAACGCCTCCGCTGTTGATCCTCAGATTCAATAGTGGAGACTCTCTAAGTTCGAGCTCGTGTGCATATTTCAGATAGATCGTCGGGAGAGCCATCCGCGGGGCATCAACTGGATTACACTTGTATCGAGGCCCTTGGAGACTGCAGATACGGCAATATCAAATCCGAGTTGTTGACGGATGAATGATCGCCATTTGGTTCCATTTGTGATCTTCAACATCTTCTTCATGAGTTTAGATCGTCTTCCTCGTTTGTTGTGCAGCTAGGCACATATCTTTCCCGATCTATTGTCGAGAGCCATGGAATGGTGTACTTTGATCTTAAATATCAATATATCTAGCTGTGTTAAAAAAAATGTTTATGTGTACACGTAGATTATGATATTCAAATAGTAACTAACATGCTAACATATATATTATTTTGGTCACCGTAATTAATCACGTTGGTAGTAAGAACCACTACGTCCATGTGCATGTGAGTTAGAAAGTTCACATATGGTGGAGTGTGAACAGAATACTAAAATGGAGGCCAACCACACCTGCAAAGCTGCAATGAGATGACCTGCAAAGCTGCAAAGGTGATAACATGAAATTCTCCAGTGATAAATCGGCTTGACATTTGAGATTCCAGTAGTAAAATATTCAGTGCCACCGCCATGCGTACCTGGTTCCCTCTTAGGCCCCGCTTGGGAGCCCGTTTCAATTTCCGCCTGAAAACTTTCCGGCTGTAAACAGACGTAAATTATACGGATTCTGGAGCGGAAACGACGTTCCAACGGGCCCTTAGTTTATACCACAAACGCGCCGCTTATATGGAATCATTAAATAGGACCGTCAAACAACAAGGTTGGATAAGGATGAACACACTGTTCCGCTAAAACAAAGCCAATAGATATGGAGTCAGCTCGTGACCACATTTTCAGTGTTAAAGAAGATATGATAGAGAAGATCAAGGTATGCAATAGAATGTTTAAGTTTCACATCTATTGAGCTTCAACACAATGGTGTGTCTCATGCAAATTTAAACTTTAAGCACGCACTTATGATTTTCTGCTACTAAAGAGGAAATCATATGACACATGAGGCATAGCCTAAATATCATGTATAAAAAATGTTGATGCATCTTGCAGGCAATACTACCCCATAGTTTTCTCGTAGGAGAATGATTAAGTAATAAGTGAACATATTAAATACTACTAATGAATTTTTCATCACAAACAACTCGTTGACATGCCACTATATATTCTTCAGTGTAATAGCTCAAATGATTGCACCTAATTAGCTCATAAAAGGCAAGATGGCTATAAGAAAAAATAATTGTATCACAACCGAATGTGTATGCAAAATAAACACTCAAAGCAATAAAACTTTTCTAATTAGGTTAATCTAATGTGTCATTCTCTTACAAAATTAGTCGACAAACAAACGAAGTTACACCATTAGAAATACAGGTGTGTCTTATACGACAACAGCATGACAACAAAATGTTTTAGCAAGTAATGCTCTCAACTCTTAAGGGAACAAAATATTTGCAAGTCTCATTGACGTCCCATTTTCTAAGAGACATACATTTGAACAAATATGTGATGGACAAAAAGGCACTCTCAATGATGACCTCTTAGGAACCTCGATCTCCATGGGAGAGAAGTAACCTCCATTGGTCCTTTACGTCGCCATGATAATTAAGTGGTGTTACGGAATGTGATCAAAGCATATGAATTTTAGAGGAAAATGCATAGGTCAACTGGGGCAGGGTTTGATGGAATTCTCTTACAAAATTAGTTGACAAACAAACGAAGTTACACCATTGGAAATACAGGTGTATCTTATACGACAACAAAATGTGTTGGCAAATAATGCTCTCAACTCTTAAGGGAACAAAATATTTGCAAGTCTCATTGACGTACCATTTTCTAAGAGACATACATTTGAACAAATATGTGATGGACAAAAAGGCACTCTCAATGATGACCTCTTAGGAACCTCGATCTCCATGGGAAAGAAGTAACCTCCAATGGTCCTTTACATCGCCATGATAATTAAGTGGTGTGACGGAATGTGATCAAAGCATATGAATTTTAGAGGAATGAATGCATAGGTCAACTGGGGCAGGGTTTGATGGAGGCACTAACCCTGTTTATGGTCATGGTATGACTGAGCTTCATCATGATGGTATGTCTCATGCAACAATCTAAACTTTAAGCACACACTTATGCTCTTCTGCTACTAAAAAGGAAATCATATGTCATATGAGCGTGAGGCATAGCCTAAATATCATGTTTAAAAAATGCTGATGCATCTTGCAGGCATTACTACTCCCACACTTTTCTCGTTTGAGAATGATTAACAATAAAATGTGCACTAATAAATACGAATTTGTTAATTAGAATGTAAAACATAGGAAATCCACTTCAGCTCATATGTGCATCTACACCCATTACCAAAAAAATAAATTTTAAAATGTCAAAAAAAAATTGAAACAAAAATCTCGGGTGTACGTATGAACGTTTTATGTTTGTACAAAAAAAATCGGTATGAAAAGACATTTTTTTATGCCCGGTGTAAAAAAGACAAACCCGGCATTCCAAATAACTTTGTACGTAATATTTTTTTTGTCTTTTTTATACCGGCCACACAAAATGTATTTTTGATGCGAATTTTTTTTGCACAGATAGACATTTTTCATATAAACACCTAAAAATTTTGTTTGAATTTTTTAACAACTTAAAATGCGTTAAAAGTGCATTTTGCATAACAGGTTTATCTGCACCTGTGAGCCAAAACATCATGTCTAGGACTATAATGAATTAAAACTATCACATAATGTGTACTATTATTACATTGTCAGAACTGTTATGATGTCAAAAGATAAAGTAATATCCTACACAAGACATTAGATGGATTCGTTCACACAATTAGACATGGTACTAATAAGCTAAACAAGGTACATGTTTACTACAAAGAAAAAAATGGACCTAGATTCACAATTGGATAACTACTGTACTGAAAGACGGCATGACCGCGAGGGATTGGATAGGCATGGGTCTAGACAGATAATAACTTGGGAGATGATATATTGCAGTTCAACTCTATTTGAGAGACCCAGCTTGACTCCCCATAAAGAAGAGAAGAAATGAAGTACCCTCGTTGCATGTCTTAAAATAGGGCATACTGCCTGTGATTTACTATTGACTATCTGCTCTTCCACGGGGAGAGGGTTTGCCTGGTAAATTGAGCTCTGGCATGTGGGGAAGGAAAAGACTCTGGCGCCACCGGGCCAGAAGCTTCTCAAGCTCAGGCATTTACTAACTAAATAGGGACACGGGGTAAAGAATCAAAAAGGTACTTGACTTTGAATGGGGGACCGCAGACCGAAAAAAAAAGATAATAGCTTGGGAGATGATATATTTATTACTCTTTCTTGATTAAACTAAGACACAATGCTTCCTTGTACTTTGGATGTTTTACCTCACGACCATAATACAATTGGTCTCCTTATGCCTTTTCCTAATACGAACTTTTATACTAACTGAACCTAACCTTTTCTTTGCGAATGGTAAGTGGACTTAACCTATCCTACTAAATCTGCTGGGCGCCTCCCTGTCTCTATTTCGACTCTCTTATTGTAATCCACAACACTATATAAGGTACAAAAATCCCAAATCTCAAACTCCAAAAAGGATAAAAAGCATAATAAGAAAGCGAAAGTGTCAAGAACCCCAAAGTGTTCTTGATGAATGACATATTTATGAATAGCAGTCCTAGTAACTTGGCTAAACATGTACATATTGTGCAATGTATCAGATATCATGGTTTGGATTTTTTTGGCGATTTCTGAAACGGGTCGATGGGACTTTTCAGATAATCTTCTTAATCGCCTGCCAGGAGACTTAGAGTTTACTTGGCATTCCCGTCCACTGATAACCCACAAGTGTACGGGATCGTTTGTAGCCTTTTCGATAAATAAGAGTGTCGAACCCAATGAGGAGCTAAAGGTAGGATTAATAATCTCTCAAGTTCTATCAACCATTGACACAACTCTACGCACACCGAACGTTTGCTCTATCTAGGAAATAAAACTATAGGAATAAAACGGGTATGAAAGGATGGTTTTGCAATATAATAAAGAACAAGAAGATAAAAGTTAGTTGCTGCAGCAATAAAGTATACTAAAAGACCATAAATAACAGAACCATGAGTGTGGAAAAGTGGTGGAAGGCGTGGCAGAATTGTTCATAATTAATTAGTGAAGTTATTCGGTTCATCGTCTTCGATGCAGTTTTCTATGTGAGAGAGGCAAAGCATACATGTTCTCAACTACTTGTGATTACATGTACTATATGATTGGAACATTAGCAAGCATCCGCAACTACTAACATTCATTAAGGTAAAACCCAACCATAGTATTAAGTTCATAAGGTCCTCTTTATCCCATACAATGTCAAAAACCGGGATGGATCTTAGGTTTCTGTCACTCCGGCAGCCCTACCCCCCGGCCTCCTTCACATACTACAAACCCTATGATGTTATCCACGCCGCAAGTATATAATGGGCACCATAGGACTGTACCATATCGACATACAACTCGAATCAACCAAACTTATTCAATAATTCAACCATAAGACAACAAGGAACTACATAAACATGACATAGATCATAGGATAATATTTTATAGCATCAAACACCATGTTTACATATGGGATTACAGAGGTTTGTGAGAGAGTGGACCGCTGTAGCTATGAGGAATTGGCGATGGAGATGGCGGTGAAGGCGGCGTCCATGGAGGGAAGGGCAAGGCGGAGGCGGCGCGGGCGGCCGGCGGCGGCAGCGGCGCGTGGCGGCGGCCGGCCGGCCAAGGGGGAGCGCCGACCCCTAACCCCCTTCCTCCATGACTTCTTGGTGTTGTAGAGGAGCCCTCCCCCTTGTAGATGAGGGCCAAGGGGAGGCAAATTCGTGTCTTTTGGTGGCTGCCCCCAAAACTAGGGTTTCCTCTCTTTATATAGGTGGAGGCAATGCTTCCCGGCACTCCGATGGATGGCCCCTTGATCCAATGGCTCTTGGGCACCTATAGAACCTTCCTAGGGACCACTCATATAGGCCCCAAAGTCGTGGCTTGGTCGAATCCTCCAAGTTTGGTAAGAGTTGGAGTCAATCACGTCACCAACTTTCGGAATCCCGTAATCAGATATTTGGCCTTCAGTAAAATGTGGATTCCCGGAGATACGGACCTCCGATTGGGCTGTTCTTGGGCTTAAATGAAAGCTATGGAAATTTCCCACAACGTTGCAGGCAAATTGATTTTCAGTTGACATCGTCTTCTGGTCTCAAACTGTAAATCTCTGAAATCTGTAAGGAGGACAGATTTCAGGAAAGTCAGAGTCCACCTCCAACAAGGCTCCTTTTGCTTTTTGCCAATTTCCAAGTGATTCGTACACATCAAAGTGTAAAACAAGAACATTGTGCACTTTTCCAACTATTAATAGGTTAGTCAAATTAAATCATAAACTTAGTATGAAAACAAGTGTCAAAGGTATAAAAGTGGCATGAAACAATCAAAAATTATAGATACGTTTGACACGTATCAACATCCCCAAGCTTAATTCCTACTCGTTCTCGAGTAGGTAAATGATAACAAAATAATTTTTGAAGTTGAATGCTAGGATCATGTCTTCAACAAATGCATGACAAATACTATATAGATAATGAAACTTAAGCAATTGTGTTAGCTAATAAAAAGATAACGACGAACTAGGAGTTAATAATATGAAATTATAAACATTAATAAGATTATAATGATCATAATAAAGCATGGTAGAGTGGTCTCTCGCTTGCCCCTTTTGTAAAGCAAAATATAAATGCCGGGCACCTCTTGAGATATTTAACAGAGACTAGGAGTAAAGTTTTTCAGAAATGATATAGAATCTCAAACATGCTCCACTCATTAAGACTTTGGGACAAAGCACATTATACTCAGAATGACAGCAATGCTCTATAAGATGGTGCTCAAAGAAGGATGACGACTCAACATAAACATAAAAGAAGGGCCCTTCGCAGAGGGAAGCAGGGATTAGTCATGTGCTAGAGCTTTTTATTTTTTATAGAACAGAAGTAAAACAATTTTGAGATATGCATGCTTTCGTCAACGATTTCACAGCAAAGAAACTAGCTAGTCCCCTATGACAAGCAAGGCTTTTAGACTTGTGAGAGCAGTAGGTTTAGAGGAACGAGTACATTCCTCTTTCTCCTTGGTTTCACCACTATCCAATGTTTGAGCTGATTTCTCAGATTTGCATTGTGTGGAGGAGAATGGTGAGTTATATTTATATTTTGCTTAAGCTACTCTCGGGTTGATTCAAGTGAAGACGTAATCCATCGACACCGGGTGAAATGGGGGAAATGACCTTGCTCGTCACAAATTATATCTAGCTCTCTACTGCTCCCTCATGAGCTTAAAAACAGAGGCACAAAAGGAGTATTTTGAATATTTTAAAGGTAGCACCTGACAAATTTACTTGGAATGGCAAGAAATACCATGCATAGGTAGATATGGTGGTCTCAGCTGGAATACTTTGGCTTAAGGAATTTGGATGCACGGATGGACCATTACACCCAGTGCAAGTGGAGGCTAGCAAAAGATGGGAAAGCGACCAAATTTGAGCATTACTGCCATAATCATGCTTTGCGACAAAATACTTAATGAATAAAACATAAGAGAGGTTCTCCAATTCTAAAGTACAATAAACCGTTAAGGCATAACAGACTGTATTTTAGTCTTTCAACATGTGTGAACATGTGCCAAGTCAATCCGAATAAATCTTTTAGAGGAGGATCCCACTTCACCATTCCACATTATGAACAAAATAACGCATGTTAACATCAAAATAACATATTATACTCTCTTAGCTAGTTGAGACTAACCATTAGAAAACATGAACTACGAAGCAACATTATACACACAGCATTTTTTAGTTTAAACAAATAACTAACCAACCAAATAAAACTCCAATCAACTCTCCAGAAAGGGTATAAATAAAAGATATAACAATCAGCTCATTATTGTGATGGTGCATGATGCTAACACAAAGGTATAATAGATAATAAATTAAGATACAAACGCTCCAAGTTTATGCAAGTTTCTATGTTGCTCAAAAAACAAAGTTTGAAGGTTTGCAAACCGAGAGGTTGTTGATGTAGAGGGATGCAAAGCCTCCCCAAGCTTATGGTTTTGAACAATCTTGGATATTTCTCAATTTGATGTTCCTTCATTCCCAGTGAAAAAACTTCAACACAAAAACTCTCCCATTCTTTTTCTACAGTTAGACATTATAGTATACTAAAGATAACATTTCCAAAGTGCTGCCATTAAACTAAAACAAATTTGTTTTCAAGTTACAGGGAGGTTTCTTAAGTGACCAACTTTAAAATAATGGATGAGATCCAAAAAGAATCAAAAGAAAACGCAAAGAGGCCACTTTTGCAACAAAAGTCAGAATCTGTCCAGAAAAACAGCAGCTGGAAAACATAATGTTTAAGCAAACTTAAACGTCTCTGAAATTTTCGCCAATTTTTTAGCGCACAGAGGATTAGTAGATACTTTCTCTGTAAAAATTGTGTGACATTTTGAGCTTCCAGTAAAACATGAAAAATCGGGCAGTGAACAGAAAATATTGAAAACTGAAAAACCACTTTTTAATTATGCATCAACTAAAACCAAATGGGTAAAACTTGGTACTTTATTTTTGTAAAACTAAAATACCATAGGGAAAACAAAAACAAATGGAAAGTAAAAACAAACCGACGCTCCAAGAATAGCACATAATATGTAAAGCAATAAAAATATAATACCACGGGTGAAAACTGATGATTGTCGATGAAAAAGGGCCCAAGCTTAGATGCTTTTGACTTCTTGTATATTTCAGAGGAGGTCCATGGGAACCTCCCCAATATTGAGATTTTATCCCTTCTTGATCTTCCTTCATCACCTCGCTCTTGAATACTTGAAAACTTACTTCACACAAAATTTCTAATAAACTTCATTAGAGGGTTAGTTCTCAAACAAAATAATCCACCTTTAGTTCTCACTTAACAATTAAATGAACTTGTTCCTAAACATTCGCTACTGCCACAAAGATCTAAGTGATGCTCCGGGATCAAAAGAACTCCACTTTGCCCGTAAAAGAAGCGATGTAAGAACAAAGACAGAATCTGTCAAAAACAAAGCAGAATATAAAGATGATTTTTTCGGGATACTGGGACACCTCAAATCAGAAACTTAAAACTAATGAAAGTTAGAAAAAACCCTGATGCTTACTGTCAAAAATTTGCAGACCCATATCACGTTTTGTGTTTTTTTAGAATTCCGTATGGTGACAGACAGAAATCTGTTTCTGGACAGCAACTCAAAAATTTAACTTTCCTCTCATTAGAGGCTATTCTTGGCACAAAAACCGAAACAAAAAGGATACAAGGGTGTTGCTACAGAGGCAAAAACACCCAAACACAAAGAAAAACAAAAATAAACATAAAGTAAAAATAAAATGGGTTGCCTCCCATGAGCGCTTTTCTTTAATGCCTTTTTGCTAGGTTTATTTTATGATGCTCTCATAAAATTAAGAGTTGAAATAATAAGTAGAGCATCAAGGATCAAATATCAAACACATTTAAATATAACCCTATTCCTATGCATAGGAATCTTATAAGAAAATAAATCATTGAAACATATTATGACTAGCATAAGAGGGCAAAACAAATGCAACTTCAAAACTTTCAACATAAAGAGAGTAGACTAAATACTATGAGATATTTAGAACCATGTTTTTCTCTCTCATAATAACTTTCAGTAGCATCATAAGAAAAATTTAATAATATAGCTGTCACAATAAAAATTCTTACAAAAGTCCACATGCATACAATTATTATATAAGGACAATATGAGTAATATAGATCATGAACGAGACAACATGATATTTGTTGATGAATAAGAAGGGATGGCTCGGGCATCCCCAAGCTTAAATGGTGGTATCTTCTTGAATATGTTCTTGGGGTGCCCCTGGGCATCCCCAAGGTTGAGTTCTTGTACCTTATCAGTTCGTCTCATATCACCATATTGATTCGAGCTTATAGACTACATCCACATAAAACTTCACAAAACTCATTAGTAGGGTTAGTGCTCATTAAATAAAATCCAGCATTGGCAAGTTGTAAGACCTCAATTCAATATTATATACTGTATACTAATCAATTTATAACTTCTATTGATCAAATAAAGATTATAAACATCGAGTATAAGCACAATACTAAATAAAGACAACAATCTGTCAAAAACTGGACAGTCTGTGAATATCGAATTTTTCGAGGCACTTATGTAGCTCAAATCAGAAAATTTATAACTAACGAAAGATAGATAAAAGTATCAGGCTTGCTGTCTAAAAATATCAGAAAAATATAAAATTATGGTGATTTTACGAATTTCACGCAACAGGCGCACATAATCTGTTTCTGGACAGCAAAGCAACAAACTTGCATCATAAATAAACTAGAGGTCGTAAATACATTTTATTTTTATATTACAGTGGTATATATACAATATATACATGTTTTTAGTGAGAAGCTTCCATGAAAATATTTGCTTTGGTTTCATAGGCATGAACACAAGTGTTTAAGGTCGACCCCCACTTAACCATTACTCATCTTTCCAATCACTTCTCTTTTGAAAAAGTTTTAGATAACAAGTAGAACTAATTTTTTTTGTAATTCATGCTCCCTATCCATACTAAGATAGAAAAAAACTTACAACTGAAAGTAAACATTACTTAGAGATAAAACAAACAAGTGCACATAAGAATATTCACCCCACGCTATTGCTCCCCGGCAACGGCGTCAGAAAAGGTCTTGATAACCCACAAGTGTACGGGATCGTTTGTAGCCTTTTCGATAAATAAGAGTGTCAAACCCAACGAGAAGCTAAATGTAGTATTAATAATCTCTTAAGTTCTATCAACCATTAACACAACTCTACGCACACCGAACGTTTGCTCTATCTAGGAAATAAAACTATAGGAATAAAACGGGTATGAAAGGATGGTTTTGCAATATAATAAAGAACAAGATGATAAAATTAGTTGCTGCAGCAATAAAGTATACTAAAAGACCATAAATAACAGAACCATGATTGTGTAAAAGTGGTGGAAGGCGTGCCGGAATTATTTATAATTAATTAGTGAAGTTATTCGGTTCATCGTCTTCGATGCAGTTTTCTATGTGAGAGAGGCAAAGCATACATGTTCTCAACTACTTGTGATTACATGTACTATATGATTGGAACATTAGCAAGCATCCGCAACTACTAACATTCATTAAGGTAAAAACCCAACCATAGCATTAAGTTCATAAGGTCCTCTTTATCCCATACAATGTCAAAAATCGGGATGGGGCTTAGGTTTCTGTCACTCCGGCAGCCCTACCCCCCGGCCTCCTTCACATACTACAAATCCTATGATGTTATCCACGCGCGCAAGTATATAATGGGCACCATAGGACTGTACCATATCGACATACAACTCGAATTAACCAAACATATTCAATAATTCAACCATAAGACAACAAGGAACTATATAAACATGACATAGATCATAGGATAATATTTTATAGCATCAAACACCATGTTTACATAGGGGATTACAGAGTTTTGTGAGAGAGTGGACTGCTGTAGCTATGAGGAATTGGCGATGGAGATGGCGGCAGCCATGGAGGAAAGGGCAAGGCGAAGGCGGCGCGGGCGGCCGGCGCAGGGCAGCGGCGCGTGGCGGCGGCCGGCCGGCCAAGTGGGAGCGCCTCTCCCTAACCCCCTTCCTCCATGACTTCTTGGTGTTGTAGAGGAGCCCTCCCCCTTGTAGATGAGGGCCAAGGGGGAGGCAAATTCGTGGCTTTTGGTGGCTGCCCCCAAAACTAGGGTTTCCTCTCTTTATATAGGTGGAGGCAATGCTTCCCGGCCCTCCGATGGATGGCCCCTTGATCCAATGGATCTTGGGCACCTATAGAACCTTCCTAGGGACCACTCATATCCGGCTTGGTCGAATCCTCCAAGTTTGGTAAGAGTTGGAGTCAATCACGTCACCAACTTTCGGAATCCCGTAATCAGATATTTGGCCTTCAGTAAAACGTGGATTCCCGGAGCTACGGACCTCCGATTGGGCTGTTCTTGGGCTTAAATGAAAGCTATGGAAATTTCCCAAAATGTTGCAGGCAAATAGATTTTCTGTTGACATCGTATTCTGGTCTCAAACTGTCAATCTATGAAATTTGTAAGGAGGACAGATTTCAGGAAAGTCAGAGTCCACCTCAACAAGGCTCCTTTTGCTTTTTGCCAATTTCCAAGTGATTCCTACACATCAAAATGTAAAACAAGAACATTGTGCACTTTTCCAACTATTAATAGGTTAGTCAAATTAAATCATAAACTTAGTATGAAAACAAGTGTCAAAGGTATAAAAGTGGCATGAAACAATAAAAAATTATAGATACGTTTGACACGTATCATCCACCTCATGGTAGATCAGGTGGCATGTTAGACCGGGTGTGGCATACATTGTATCTCTTGATACTATGACTTCCAGGTGAAGAAGATCTGGTCACTGGACAATCAGAGCTTCAGAGTGCACCCCACCATTTGATAACAAAGGCAGATCATAATATAGCACATGAAATGGAGACAAAATGGCGCAAAAAACCAAAATAAATTATTTTCTCTTCTGTACAACAAATCAAAAGTCCTCGCAAAAATCAAAGCACTTCCAAATAACATCACCATTTCTCTCATCCAAGATGCATCTAATAAATCTAATAAATTGGATGTTTCGTACCTGACTATTTCTCTCAACCGATAAATATCTTGTGAATGAACCTTACTTGGAACTGATTTAGCCATTTTACTGGCTAATAAGTGTAACCATGGAACTTCCCGGTAATATAGAGTGGATGATTAAATATCAATTGCACAATCTTGGAGCTCCGTGTGCACCTATAAAAAATAGAAAATAACTCACCAGATTATGTTCTATAGACTGAACTGAATTAATAACTCAGAGTCTGCTTGATCATGTTTCATCAACTCAAAATCTCCTTGGGTTATCTGCTCCGGTTAATCATATATACAACATTGTGGAGTTAGCAATTGTTGCATAGAATATGTAAATATCAGCTTAAGTTAGAAATAACAATATATAAGTAGTTCAACGTCCTCATTCAAAACCTATGGCGACAACCGTGTGTCAGGACTCAGAGAGTAAACGGCAGGTCGAAATTTAATTTTCGCATATCATTCACAAAGATCTCCATTGTAAAAAGATATTAGAGCGGGAGTTAAATATTTCTTACGCAATGGTAAATTGTACTGTTCGGGAAGTTTTAACTAACCATGTCCCTGTCTAACAAATTCATGTTCATATTGAAAAATTGCATGTTGTAAGACCATGTACTACGTGGTGCCGATTCAATGGAAAAGGTTGTCAGGATTTGGTTCGGTCCCAAACCCAGGATTCGTATCGAACCGGTTCCTAGCTGTAGCGATGGGGCCCCATTATAGAAAAGAAAAAAGAAATTTCTCGCTCGACCCTGCGATGCCCTGCTATGTAGTGTGTGTGTCAGCCAAAGAAATATTATTTTATTTGGACAAGCCGAACCAACAAGTTGGTTCGCTTGTTGTGTCAGAACGCATGGTGCGATGCCCTGCTATGTAGCGAACCGGTTGAAAGCCCTCGATGAATCGCTTTTGTACCACATAGTGGCTGGTCTAACATACGTAGCCTAAGTAAACTTGGTTGCTAAGCACATGCATATAATATTATATACATGGAGTGTGAACGTGAGCCACCAAAGTCAAGTATCTACGCTGCTACTCAAGCAAGCTCAGGATAAGTGGCAGTAGCAGTTGTCAGGATAGAGTGCAGAAGATAGGGCGGCTTGACTCCTGGTCATCTGTTCACACTCTAGCTAGTAACTATATTCCCAGCCTTTATTAGTATAAATAGGTATCTTTTGTATCAGTTTCGGAACACCGGCTACTCATCCTCTCTAATAGTAACTTTATTGGACACACCATTGCCATATCCATCTGTTCACACTCTATCAACCATTGTGTTAACTAAGGAATTCAAGTTCCTAAGCTTAGCTCCAAGGACTAATTCTACTGCATCGAAACTCATAATACTGGTACATAACATTATTTGTAGCATCTAATGCCGAAGATAACTATTAGCGTCAAATCAAGGGTTCAGTAGGTAGCCTACATAATTTAAATGATGACCTCTACAACAGACTGTAAAATTCAAATTATAATGTAAGGGTTGTACCATGTAGAGCTTTGTTTACCTACTGAAGTTCATCCTTGTTGTGACTGTGAGGCTGGTCTTCAAGAAGGTAAATTGATAATATTATTAAGATGCTATTCACAGTCCATCTTGCATCCGAGAAACCCCTCTTCTTGAACATCACCATACAATGTAAGTTGTTTATAATTCTTATGAAACTGAATAAGCAACTCAAAAGTGAACTCTACACTTATAATTTCAAGACAAAATTGACTGCTCCATGTTCTCTTTAGAGACACTTTTTTGAACATTAGAAATACACAACACACTATTTATTTTTTCCACTTTATTTCTGCAGAAATTTGGAGCTGCCATTTCTACTGAGTGGAATCCATTATTGGCAATTCTTCCTAGATGCCCACTCCCCGCAGATTGCCATATACATTGTTACAGAAACTAAGGACATCAATAAATCAACAACGGCATCAGAGATTGATACAAGCCATACACACCAAGCTTGGATGCATCAAGCTTGCCAGACTAGAGGAAGGATCCAACGACGCACACACAACGTAGATAATCGCAAGAAAAGGAACAGACGCAGTAGAAACTCCAGGTAAGCAAACAAAAATCAGAATCCAACGAACTAAGAACAAGAAAGAAAAGCAACAAAATGCAGAAGGAGAAACAAGAGAACATAATTGGAAGGCACGTGGCTTCGGGTCTCATGTGACAATTGCATGTCTAGCAACTTGGAGCAAACACAATGCAAACTCGAACCGTACATCAGTAATTAGAAGAACATATATTTAGACAGTATACACTGATACACCGTACATGTCTGATTCAGAACTATAACTGATTTCACCGGCGAACTATGTGCATCCAACATTTCTTGATTAATTTTTTTGTTCCTTGATTAACATGGTGATATCTTTCATGCTTTCATGGTGCGTCAAAACCTACAACATAATTAAGAAGTAAAAATCCAGATGATGTACTTCCCAAATAATAATAAAATAGTTACTTAAAATATAAATTCACCTTAATCTCAACGAAGAGATGTCGTAGGACCTACACAACTCAGGCTCTATTTCTGCTTCGTCCATCTCTTCCTAGATGCATAGCAAAGCCACAAGCAATAAAGAAAATAAGGCATACCTAGAGCACAAAAATCATAGTAATCGATTAATTTCCTATAAGAACAAAAAGAAGCATGTCCCTAGCTCGTACCTACTGAACACCAAGAACTCAAAAGCAGCATCCTCCAGCCCACATATATCTCACAAACACTACAATAGAGTAACAACAACACAAGAAGAAAGCTCATAGAAATAAAAATAAAATCATCCAAGAAAGCCGAGTAGGTGAAATAACGTACCTTCACAAGCCATCCAGAGAGATGCCATGAAAACAAAAATATCATAGTCGGGTGGGGATTCCAGGAGAGGGAGAGATGCAATCAGTACCTGTCACCAAACAATTAGCTTCGTGGTCAGGTAGAGGTCATGGCAGATGGACGCCTTCCAGCCGCCAGCCACCATAACGTAGAGGGACATCACCATTTCAATAACCACCGATGGCGGCCTTCCGTGGCTGCGGCCGCCACAAACCTAGGTCGAGGTGGGTACGCTCTATCTTTGTCCAAATGCTAAACGTCTTGTATTGATTGGAGATCTCGACAATGTGGTCGATGCTCGCTTCCTGTTAATGGATGAATCAATCTGCAAAGGGGATTTCCTAGATCTTCGGGTCATCTAGGGGTGTGCTTAGTAGCACACCAGTACTCAACCAGGCCCGACACATGCAAAAAACGGCCGTTTGGTGGCCTGGCCCAGCCCGCGTTCCTACATGTGCACGAACCTTAAAGCACGCTGAGGAGGAACGACCAATTCGGCCGTTTTTCCAGGGGCAGGCTCTGGAGAGCCACGCGTGCAGGCGGAGTCGCACACGTTGGGAAGCGTGGGAGACGGGACGTTTCGGCATAACTCCCCAGTCCCCACTCCCCTTACCACCCAATCCTATTTGCTCCACCGCTCTTCACCGCCGCACCACCGAACGGGATGGCGGGTCCTCGTCCACCGCCGCGCCGCCACCCCCCCCCCCCCCCCGGCGACGAACCGCACTCCCGGTGGGTGGCCGACATCCTGGCCAAGGACATCTCCTCGTCCGAGCTAAGCCGCATCTTCAACTCCCCCTCACCCATCTACAGCCGTCGACCATCATCGGCATTGCCAAGGCCGGCTGCTTCCATGGTCGAGCCATCAATGCCCGGTCCTATAGCTCCGGCAATGCGGGCGACAGCGCCGATTGGCCTGATGAGGACGATGGCCGCGCCGCCCTTTGTGGGGATTTGCATCCTCGGTTCGTTGAGCGAGCGGCCTTCGTCGTCAACCCCGGCGCCGCCTCCACCTCCTTCAACGCCTCCAGGACCTCCACCGCTGTCACCGCTTGCAGGAGCTCCTCCGGTAAGAACATTATCCCAGATTTGGTTAGGGTTTCATGTGACGTGTCTTGATTAGCAAGCTCTTTTCTAGGATTAGCGTACTAGATGTTAGATTCGCATGTACAACTGTAGTACTTCCTCCGATCTGTAGTTTAGGTTCGCATGCAATGCGTGATTTGGGGTATTTTTCCCACAAATGCACATATCCTCGATTTGGGGTTTTTTCCCCTTGTTCAGTCCTTGTCCATGCAGTGCCTCATTTGGGGCTATTATGTTCCCAAATGCACGTGGCCAGTGCCTCCATGCAATGATTTGGGGTTCTTTGTCCATGCAATGCATGTTCATTCTTATGCTACTTCATTGTCCGTTGCTAACAAACGTCATCCTTAATGACAAGCTACCCAAGGCCGAGCAACATCTCTCCGACGTGCCTCCTGGGTTTGAGCCCCTGGTGACCAAGCCCGGGGTCATCCTATTCAACAGCAGGTTGCTGAAGCCAGTGGTGCGTGGGAGAGAAGAGGAGGCGATGGAGCTGATGAGGATGCCAAAGGGAAAGAGGCCCAGGATCGGCCATATGCCAAGACCTCTCCTGCCGCGGCGCTTCTACATGCAGCTGGACCCGGGTGACCTGCAGATGCTCATCATCCCAAGGTCCTTCCATGGTACATTGAAGGCGTGGCTCACGATCCCCCTTCCTCGGTGCATTCCGATCGGCGCTTGCAAGTTCTGCGACGAGCATGTTCAGGTAAGCTACTACAAGGACACCGACGAGATTGTGCTGGGGAGGCACTGGCCAGAGGTTGTCTACCGCTACAACCTGGAGTAGGACGACGTCGTAGTCTTCAAGCTCACGGCAACAGGCTTCAAGATCGACATCTACAAGAGTATGGACTCGACTGCCAAGGGGTACGCTTGTCCTGAGCACGGCTAGTACCTGCGTGCTCAGTGTTATGTAGATAGTGCATTTTGATCAGGGGCATGGGATGCCCCATGTTAGTGATCATCAGGGGCATGGGATGCCCCTGTTTAGTGTCCATCCGGGGCATGGGATGCCCCTTCTAGATGTTAACCCTGGCTTAGAATGCCCAAAACTTGTTTTGATCAGGGTGTTTACCTTCCCCTGCTTACTTTCATCAGGATGTGTGCTTTCCCTGATGTGATATAGTTAAGTGCACTGAATCTAGTTAAGTATTTCCAGCTTATGATCCCGTATTGTGTGTGATCCTGATTGTGTGCATGTGTGTTAGGAGGTGGTAAGATCATCATGTTTGAATGTGGTGAGAACATCTCTAAACCAGCACGCAACCAAACATGTGTATATTGTATCTAAACAGCCCCAAGTCGACTTTGTAAGCAACCAAACACTAAAATACAAAATAAATAGAAAAAAACGATATGCAGGCAGTCAAAAGGGCTGCAGAACATGGCTCTGGTCATGTTTCTCTCGAGTCAGGCCTGCCAGGGCCACGGAGACGGGAAGGCCGAAATCGGCCCGAGCAACCAAACATGCCCCTAGTTCATGTTGGGCAGCCGATCCCTGATATTGGTATCCCTGCTCATCATCAGAAGGCTCTCACTCAAATAGATGACCCTCCCTCTGCGACCAATCAAGAAAGGATGATGGTTCTTCAGAACAGGTGCTCACTTGTGATCCACCTTTGGATCGGCGTCCGGGCCTTAACCTACTTAAGACGATCTGGGGGAAGTTTCATTGCCCGGTCACCCCAACCACTGTGGCCTCTCGAGTCGTTCACCTGGTTGCCTTGATTGATCATTGTCGCCTACGGTTGGAACTCTGCTTCACTCTTGTTTGGGGGGCATTTCTAAAGATTCAGAGTTTTGCACCTTCAAGATCGGACTTTTCATTTCTCAGTTTCTTGCAAGCATGTTTGTTTTCATATTTTCAATCTGTGGAGTTTGACTTCAAAGGATTACAAAGTCTATTTTCTCCTCTGGGGTAATGGTAGTCTGGATTTTATTCGCGAATTAAAGCTTCTCCTGGCAGGCTATCAACAAAAAGCAACATCTTACTGGGCCAAATACAGTTATTCTCATGCATCCCCGGACTTATGCTCAACAAGTTCTCTCAAAGCCAACAAGTTCTCTCAAAGCCAACAATGGTGTGAAACCATCGGGTTTATCCTTCGTTCATCGCCTGACGACCAAAGAAAAAGAAGAATTTCAGGTCGCCATTGTTGCAAATTACTACTCTGCTGAGCAAATTTTTGATGCTTTTCGCCACGACGAGAACAGGAACTTGGTCCCATCTTCTTTAGACAGTCTCATAGATTCTCAGAAAAATTAAGTGCAGTTAAGGAGCCGGTGTTACATTTTTCATAACTATCCCAAAACAGTGAGAGAGATATGAAACACGAAGAGTACACGCCAGCTAATGCCAAATCATCTAGCCATACGTCATGATAATTAATTGTGGCTAGCCCAGTCTGTAATCACAGGGTCCAGCTAGTTATCCACACACAATTATCCTTATCAATACACTGCAGCTTAATTGCGCAATAACACCCCGTGGTAGAAAAATGGCACCATCTTAATAGCTAATTAAGGAATTTCTGGCGCAAAGAACGCCGGAGGTGACGCGTGTGCCCAAGACTACAAACTACACAACTCACGCAGGACGCATTGCCCTGCGAACGCCTCGCGCGCTCGCTCTCCCGGCCTATAAATACGAGCAACGCGCTCGGCTTCCAGTGTGCCACCAATTGCAGTTCGCAATCGCAAATAAGAACAGTCACACACTACAGTCTTGATCGAGAACGTTGTGTGATTTGCAGCAGCCGGAGACCACATGGCTAGGGCGGTGGCGATCTGGCGGGCGGTGCTGGTAGTGGCCGTGGTGGTGGTGGCGGCGGCGCCGTCGGTGGCTGAGGCGAGGGCGATGGTGTCTGGCGGGGCGTCGACGGCTGAGCAGCAGTGCGACGTGGAGAAGCTGATCGCGTGCGGGCCGGCGATCATCGGCGGGACGACGCCCTCGGAATCGTGCTGCTCTAACCTTAAGGCGCAAGAAGGCTGCTTCTGCCAGTACGCCAAGGACCCGGCCTACTCCCAGTACATCAACAGCCCTAACGCCCAGAAGACCCTCACCTCCTGCGGCATCACCCTCCCCGCCTGCCCCTAGTAGAAACATATGTGTACTATGGAAGTATGGATACATCATACATAGTGCGTGTTCCATTTGAAAAAAGAAACAAAGAAACATAGTGTGTGTTATTGTATCTCTCTCGGAGAATAAATAAAAAGATGGTGTGGTGTGTGCTTGTGTATTGATCGGACCAATTAGTAATTAACCGGATTTGCTATTTCACAATCGCCAATGATGAGGGGTTGATGGATAATCGCAGTGAATGTTAGCTCAACGTTCCTTACGTCAAGATCAAGAACAAGAGATGAATTCCCCACAAAAGAAAAAAGAACAAGAGATGAACTCGTGAGCATGTCAGTGTACATCGTGTGTGACCATGCACAGGCTGAAGTGCCAAAGGGGAGTTGATGACCACTAGAATGGTGGGGCGCTGGTGCAATGGAAGAACAACAGTGCACGGATATAGAGAACAGTAGCCACAAGCTCATCAAACAATTCTCATGTTGAGATATGAGGGGGGTCGATTGTGGCTGCAGCTTATCTTTATTATTAAATCTGAATCCGTGGGTGTCTGGTCATCTATCAATTTATAACTAATATGTTCATCGTATGATGCAACAAACAAAATCCAAATTAGAGGCAATTAGATATTTCCCTAACATACTGCACCGCATACACCCAATCGCTAGCTGTTCCTTACAGACATGTGTATCTTGATTTTGTATAGAAATTCTTCAGGCTGGCCTATTGGGATCGTCTTCGGATGATCTCTTGGACATTCACGCGGGCGCGCAAAGGCACTGATTAGATCAGGTACTGCCAGGTCGATGCGTCTGCATCTCTCACTCTGGCTGCACATGCTTGTGAATTTCCGCTTGCACGTGTTGGGCTTACCATCGGTTCATATGATGAATCCATGCTGGGAGCTAGCTACACCATGCCAGATGCCAAATCAATCTGATTCATGTGATGGATCGCGTTTGATTAGCATATTTTATCTACTCATTACATATTGAAAGGGTTGTTCATGAGATGAATTTGAATGTGCGTCCGAACGTATTATGGCAAGGTNTGTGCACGTAGGGGAGGAACAGGTCGTGGAAGTCCAGCATAAACAGCCTCTTGCTCTTGACCGCCTCGGCCACCGTCATCACGTGGCCCATCTGCGTCTCCAGCAGCTCGGCGGTGATCGCCGACTCCGCCGTCCCGTATACCGCTGGGTCCAGCTTACTCTTGAGAGGAAACTCCGTGACGAGCTCGATGGCGTACGGGTTGATACCGGCCAGCGCCTCCCTCGCGAACTCCTCGTCCCTTAACCACGCGAACTTGTCCTCTGCATTTTGTACATAATCATTTAGCTAGAAAAGATTGTTGATTCATGATGCATGTACTGCGACTGTGGTGAACAGATTACTTTGGACATTGGCGGGGGTGTCGAAGAGGAGGATCTTGTCGCCAGGGCCGTCGCGGAGGAGCTGAAGGAGGCGCGGCACGGCGCTACGGAGGAATCCGACCTCGTCGGCGCGCGGCAGCTTCACGCCGTCTTCGAACAGCTTGTCGATGACGAAGAAGGAGGGGAAGCCCTGGTTGCCGTCGATGAGCGTGGACTGCACGGCCGGGACGGCGGCGTGGAGCACCGACCGGAGCGTCTTCACCGAGAACTGCACGTTCTTCTCCTCCGAGAACTCCTCGTCCCTCGGCACGTACACGTCGCCGCCCTTCGTCTCCGACTCCGGGTCCTTGATGGACCGGGCACGGCCCGTGCGGTTGCGGCGCGGGTAGGGGAACTGCTTGTTGCCGCCAAGGACGGGGCGGGCGCTGTCGGCGCCTGCGTCAGGGTTGCCGAGATCGTTGTACACGTCGTAGTCGTAGATCCGGTCGGTGGCCTGCCTCTTCCCGGTGCCGTCGCCGCGCTTCTTCACGAGGTCGTTCTTCCGGTAGCTCTGGAGCCCCGAAGGGGTCTGGCTCGGCAGGTACGGCTGCACGCACGATCGAGATTGACCCATAAATGTCAGATGTTTTTATTTACGGGAGATGATTATTTTCTCCCTACCTTGGCAAAGAAGACGCGCTTCGCGTCGCCGGACTTGGGCTGCAGCCAGGAGTCGCATCCGATGGCGAGCGGCTCCGAGTTGCCGGCCGTGACGACCTTTATGTCCTCAAGGAGCATCTCCGTGCCGCGCTCGTTGGCGACCAACACGGCCCCGACCGCGCCGAAGCCCGCCGGCACGTTGAAGTTGGCCTCGTAGGTGAAGATGTTCAGCTCGTCGTCGGCCACCTTGCGGGCGTAGCTCTTGATCGTCGGTTTCTCCCTCCCCGTCTCTGCATTCACGTTTGTACAATGTACCGTAGTTAGTATAATATGATCAGATAAACTAATTTATTGGAGTACTAGTATTGACTCTAAGTAGTAATGTTTTACCTATATTAATATGGGTTAATATGAGTTACTGAATTTGGCATCTGCCAATGAAGGTTTCTTAGCACGGTATCATAGTCATTTCGCTTATGTAGCATGCTAATTAATGAATAAAGAGATTGACCTTGTAGCTAACATACAAGCTTTGCACGTAGTCATAGTCAAAAAAAAATCCAAATCATATGCATGCATAATCCACAAATCATTAAATGTTGATACAGCTCATAATTAAGAAACAATACATTAGACTACTTGTATCTTAAGTTTTTATTACTCATATGATAACGTGCTAAGAGGCGGTGCATTGGCACATGCCTTATCGAAACTACGTAGTAAAATGTTTCTAGATACATAGGAATCGAAAAAAAAAGATTTTTCTTTATATTTTAAATTTGTGAGACGGAGGAAGTACTAGTGAAGACAATGACATGAGGGTGTGTCTACACCGTTTGTACAGTTTCTGAAGCTGCATGCACGATGAAATGAGGGGCGCTAATTTATGGTTGACTTTTCTGTAGAAGAAATTAAACTTTTGGTGGAGTTTGCTGCACGCTGACTAAGTAAATGATCGAAACATAATTATTGTACTCCCTACTGTGAATATCATAGATTTATCCATTTGATTTGTTTGGTTGTGTTTCTACACTTTCCAACGTTTCCAAAAGACACTGTAGGAGTACATACTGTACATGTGCACTCTCGTGCCATGGTCACAATTCATGATTCATGTTAGCTACTATACTAAATCATACTCCCCCGGCTCTAAATTACTCCCTCCATATTATAATATAAGATATTTTAGCTATTTACATGCAGACTACATATGATGTAAAATGAGTGCATCTACACACTAATTACTTACGTCTATAGCCCGCATATAAATAGCTAAAACATCTTACATTATGATACGAAGGGAATAATTGATATTGATTTGTCCAAATACAGATGTATCTATACCGTATTTACACAAACCCATTTCAACTAGTTTGAAACGGGGAGTAGTACTTACAAGAATGTCAAATTACGGTTCTTAGCATACTTAGAACTAGTTATTTCTCAGTCCACCCATACAAAATATATGAAGACAGCCTTCTATTTTGTTAATGGAAAAGAAAAAAAAAAACACCTCCCCGACATCTATAAACCGGCCATGCATGCAAAAGTATGCTTACTGGCGTCAAGCTCGGCGCTGACGAGCTGGAGCTCGAGCGACCTGCCGACAAGGTCCTTGATAACATCGAGCGCCCTGGACGGCCTCAAACCATTGAGGAACCCGCCGACGGTGATCCTGACCCTCGCCACCGCCTTCACGCGCACGGACGCGCCACCGCTCGCCATGGCGGAGCTGCTGCTGCTGCTCGGCACCGCCTCGAGAACGGCCCAACGGAGGAGGAAGTCGTCGGAGACGACGACGGAAGGCTGCTGCCGCTGCTGAAGGTGGTGGAGGAGGGGAGGATGCGACGACGACTCGAGCTGGTGTGGTGGTGGTCGTGGCTCTGGACGCTGGATGGTTTGAGCTGAGGAAGCGACGACATGCATGGTTTTATAGCTTGGTGATACGGATATACGTGTGTGTAGGTACGATCTCTCTCGGCCGGCGTGTCTAATCCAACTTGCTGATTCGTGGCATCGATCCGTATCGTTTTCAGATAAAAAATGCAAGAAAAAGAACACATGCGCTCTCCAACGTAAGTTGACCTTCAACTCTTGCCTAGTAGACCGTAGGCTCAAGATGAGCCCGGCTTTAACTTAATGAAGCCAACACAGTAACAAGATCTGTACATGTCGGCGATCGACATACCAAGGCTCGCAGGCCCGAAAGGAACAGGATACAATGGTGAAAACCATCGAGGCAAGTAACCGGGCCCTCCAACTACTGAAAGCTAGATGCGAGCAGCAACTTTCAAGACGCTACCATCTAACTTAGACTCCTATCTAAGGGGATACAAGCAGGGCGGGGCTCAAACATGATCCTCCCGCAACTGGGCATAGAGTAGACGAATCCTGCTGATCGCCTGCCCAAGCATCTCACGGTCATGTCGCCTAGCCACTGGTTTCCATACCTGCAAGTGTATAGAAAGTTTGTATATGATGTCAGCAGGTTGTGAGGGGAAGGCACCCTCTATGGTAAACTTGTTTCGCGTGGTCCATAAGGACCAGACTAGCGCCGTGCAGCACGTCCAGAGAATGCGTTTCGTGGTGCCCGAGTGGCAACGAATATGCCTATAAATGTCCGCGAAGCATGCAGGGTTCCAATTACATTGGAGGATCTCCCGCACCGCGCTCCACATAAATTTAGCAAGTCGGCATGAGAAGAAAATGTGGTTGGTGTCCTCAAACTCCCCACATAGGGCACATCGCCCATTGGAAGGGCCGTTCCTTCGACGTAAATTGTCGTTGGACGGCAGTCTCTTCCGAATCAATTGCCAAAGAAATATCCTCACTTTCTGGGGGGCCGCAACCCGCCAGATCTCGCAGAAGTATCGACGGGGGGTGCCCTCACACAATCTACGGTAAAGGGAACTAGTCGAGAACCGCCCAGAGGGCTCGAGGACCCACCTCAGCCGGTCGGGTCTCTGAGAGAGGTTGACTGTCCCAATCTCCCTCAGGAGTTCGTTCCACCTAATAATCTCAGTCGGGCCGAATGCCCTCCTGCACGGGATGTCCCAACCATCCTCCCCAAAGGCCTGGGCAACCGTGATCTCAGGGTCACGGGTAATGGCGAAGATCTCAGGGTGCCTCTCCCTTAGTCTTCCCGGACCCGTCCACCAGTCCAGCCAGAATCTGGTGGTTGTCCCATCTCCCACCTGGTGTCTCGCCCCCAAGCGGAAGATCTCCTTCACCTTCTGGATGGACTTCCAGAATTGTGAGCCCTGGGGGTGGTTGTCCAGAAGCAGATCCTTCCCCCCGAAGATATTTGTTCCGGAGAATATCGGCCCACAAGCCTTGTTCTCCGGAGTAAAGTTTCCAGATCCATTTGGCCATCAAACACAGGTTCATGCGTTTGGTGTCCATGATCCCAAGCCCCCTTAGGTCTTTGGGTAAACACACGTCCGGCCATCTGACCCAGTGGTATCTCCGCCTAATGCCGCTCTCCCCCCAGAAGAAGCGTGCGCGGTGTCGGTTCATGGTCCTGTGGACCCCGTCCCCCAGCAAGCATACCCCCATGGCGTGTAAAGGTAAGCTGGAGAGACAAGCATTCACCAAGGTCAAGCGGGCCGCCGAGGACATGAGATTTCCCATCCACGGGTCTGCCCGCTTGCCAACCTTGATGGAGAGGGGATCCCAATCCACAGCCGTCATGGCCCTATCACTGATCGGCAAACCCAAATAGGTGAACGGGAAGGAACCTAATTTGTAGTTAAGCATGTTCGCGATCCTTTGTTGTTCCGGGTCAGGGCTCCCCAAAACCATGACCTCGCTCTTGTGAAAGTTGATCCTAAGCCCGGACAGGCTCTCGAAACAAAGTAGGATGAACTTGAGGTTAGCTATAGCTAGGTCGTCCGGTTGGATCATAATGATAGTGTCATCTGCGTATTGCAAATGTGATACCCCCCCAGGTACCAGGTGTGGGACAAGTCCGCTGACGTGCCCCGTGGTCTTGGCGGCGTCCAGGATATCCACCAGGGCCTCAACCACGTAGTCGAAGAGGATGGGTGAGAGGGGGTCGCCCTGGCGCACTCCCCTGCCATTCCAAAAAAAGCACCCAACCTCCCCGTTGATGTTAATGGCGGTTTGGCCCCCCGAGACCATCCCCAAGGCTCGGTGAACCCATCCTGGGTCAAAGCCTTTGCGCAGAAGAACCTCGCGAAGGAACGGCCACTTCACTCGGTCATACGCTTTCTCAAAGTCCAATTTCAGGAAAACTCCCCCAAGTTTCCTGGACTTAACCTCATGGACAATCTCCTGAAGGGAGATCACCCCCTCGTGAATGTGTCTCCCCCTAATAAAAGCGGACTGGGTCCTACTAATCGTTCGGTGAGCAATGGGCGAGAGGCGCATCGCATAAGCCTTAGCTACGAATTTGAAGATGACGTTAATAAGCGCAATAGGTCGGAATTGCCTAATGTCCTCCGCCTCGGGAACCTTGGGGATGAGGGTCAGAACTCCAAAGTTGAGGCGGGATAGGTCCACCCTCCCAAGGGCGAAACCGTTCGTAATGGCCAAGATCAAAGGCCTTGCCAGCGACCAAAACTTCTTAAAAAAGATCACCGGGAACCCATCCGGTCCCGGGGCCGTGTCCACCTTCATGCTGGCCAGGACAGCGTCCATCTCGTCCGTAGTGAAGGTGAGCATAAGCCCCTGGTTCTCCTCCTCCGAGACACACCGCTGTGCATCCCAGAGGTAGTCAGTGAGGGAGAAGAGCCCCGGCTCACCCCCCACGCCCAACAGATCCCGATAGAAATCGTAGATGTGGTCCCGGATCTCGCTGGGGTCTGAAATCGTCCCTCGCGCCGCCACTAGCCGAGAGATCGAGCATTTCCTGCGTCGCCCATTGGCAATCGCATGGAAGAAGGCCGTGTTGGCATCGCCCTTCAGCAGCCAATTGACCCGGCTCCTCTGCCTCCAGTATTCCTCCTCCACTTTGGAGAGTTGGGTGAGGTGGTCCTCCAGGTGGTACCTGAGGGCCCACCCCTCGTCATCCAGGCCGTGGGCATCTGCCCTAGCATCTAGCCTCTGGATCTGGGCGAGAACATCCGCCTTATGGTCCCGATCCTCTCGCCCGATGTTAGCCCCCCAGCCTTTAAGGAATTGGCGTAGCCCTGCCGAAATCCTATGCCAGATCGCAATGGGGTCATCGGTAGGGTCAGCCAAGCCCGCCAGGGTAGACCATTTCTCCCGAACCAGGTCCTCAAACTCCGGTCGCTCGAGCCAAGCCTTCTCGAAAAAGAAGCGGGGGCTCCTCTTCTTGAGCTCCTCCCCTGAGGAGAGAATCAAGGCTGCGTGGTCCGAGCCAACAATGGTTCCGGCCATCACAGAGCATAAGAGGAATAACGTCTCCCAATCGCTGGACATCAAGACTCGGTCGAGGACCGATCTCACCGGGTTGAGCTGCCGGTTGGTCCAGGTAAATCTGGATCCGCCTCTACGGATCTCCCTGAGTGCAAGGTCGGCAATGAAATCGTTGAACTTATGCACCCGGGGCCAGTTGATGTTATCATTGTTTTTATCCTCTGATCCCCGAATCAGGTTGAAATCTCCTCCAACCACTAGGGGAAAGTGGCATGCCGCAATAGCGGTGGACATCTCGGCAAGGAACTCGTCCGTGCGGCGGTGATCAGCTGGGCCATAAACCACGAAGCAGGACCAGTGCTTCGAGGAGTCCAGCTGTAGAACGTCCACCCTGATGAAGAAGGAGCCACTACTCCAGTCCTTCACCTCAAAATGGTCCTCATTAACGCCCAGGAGGAGGCCACCCGAGTGACCTGCCGCTGGGGTGGAGTGCCAACAGAAGTGGCCCCCGGGGTCAATACTCCGCAGCTCCGCGGGGGTGAAGCTGGCCTTAATGGTCTCCTGGAGTCCCACAAAGTCAAGCCGCTCTCGGGTAATCAGCTCACGGATCTGGGTTCGTCGTCCCGGTCGACCGAACCCCCGGATGTTATAGAAGCCCGCACGCATTAGGCACGTGCGGTCTTCCTCCGCCCGCTGCGGGTCGTCATCCTAGTGCCAGTCACACCCCTGATCGGGGGGGGGGGGGCAGAAGGGGCTGCCGAGGGCCCAGCTGCCCCCGGCGTCTCGGACAAGGTGGACCCCTCCACCCTATCCGGCTCACTCGAGCTCCCGGCAGTCGCCTGCGCGGCGGCTGCCAGGTCCCGGCGGAAGGTCGCTTCTGCAATCGCCGCTTGCGCTGCCTCCTTAGCCCTTACCAGGGATAAGATCTCGGAATCCGTCCCTTTCTCAATAGCGAAGGCTAAACCAACGTCGTGAACTACCGCAGCTAAGTGGGAATCCGGTAAATCTTGCAGAATAGCAAAGGAGGAGGGTAAGGTACCTGTCTCGAGGTTCCGCGCCGCCGCACGCCGCTGGGCCTTCTCCACCGTCGGGAGGGCAGCCTCCGGCCCATGCAGCCTCGCGCTCTTGCGGGCTGGGCAGGTCGCGGTAGTCCTAGCCCAGGACCTACGCGCCACGACCCCACCCACAGCATCCTCGGGGGAGGGCTCGAGCTGCGCCACCGAGCCCAGCTCCGCCTCCGACTCCTCCTCCAGCTCTCCCTCCCCAAGCACTACGGAAGAGGGTGAACCCGAGCCCTCCGAGGTCGGGAGGCCCAGAGAGGAAGTGGCGACCCCCCCGCCCACCGTCGTGGTCGGGAAGGCCGCAGCCAGAGCCGCACACCCCGCTCGCATCTTCTCCACAATGGAGAGGGAAGGAGGCCACGCACCAGTCCTGGCAAGGTTGGAGCCATACTGGTTGACAACCAGCGGCTCCGAAGAAGGCTCCACGTCGACCTCCTCCGTCGGGGCCGAGGCCGACCGCGACTGGCCGGCCGGCGCCGACCCCCCTCCTGCCGCAGGCACGCTCGACCCCGGCAGAGGAGTAGCAGAGTAAGTCTGCTTGTCCTTCTCGCTAGCCGCCCTCCACTCCTCGTTGAGGCTATCATCCCCAGAGCTGTCGTGGTCGGTGGGGGGGGCCGGCGGAGGGGCGGAAGGAGCCGCCCAAGGCTGGTCCACCCGGATCCCCACATTGAAGCCTTCATTCTTGTGGAAGATCTGAGCGTACCCGTTGAGCTTGGACGGGTCTCGGCACGCGATGCGCATCCTCACCGGGAGCCGGTTGGCTAAGGTGCGAGCATCCACCTCCAGAGGGCGACCCAGCATGCGCATGCCGGCCAGGAGGCGCGCCTCCGTCCTCATGCGCCTGGGAAGCCCGGTGATGGTCACCCACGCCTCCTGGAGGACCACCACCGGAGCCGGGTCCGAGTCCGCAAGGCGAATGGCAGCCTCCAGATTGTTGAGAGGTAAGAACAACCTCCCGCTCCGGACAGACATCTTGAGGAGGTCCTTGGAAGGGAAGGAGACCGAGAATTGCATCGGCCCGACCTCCCTCACCTTCCAGTCCCAAGCCCCCTCCACCAGGTGCCGGAGCTCCGCCTCGAGAGCCGAGATCGGCAGTCCCGACCCACCGAGTGTGATGATCGCCTCGTTGGAGTCCTCCTCCACCATGGACTCGCCCTCCTCAAAGTCCAGATAGAAGAAGCCCTCCCCCGGGATGGCCTGCCCCATGAGCTGCAGCTCCGCTGCATCCGGAGCGAAGAGGCAGGCCGATTGGAAGTGACCAACCTGGCCACACTTGAAGCACGGCGCCTGCGACGCGCTTGGGCCTCCCGTGCCCGACACGGGTGCCGCGGCCGAGGGCCGGATGGGTGGTGGTCGCCGAGTCGGGACAGCCGGCGCCTTCCCCGTCGCGCGACCCAGGACCCCGGCCCCACCGAGGTTCGCGGCCGGCACGGCCGGAGGGGCCGCCGCCGCCCCCGGATTGGCAGCAGCCGCAGCTGCCGCGGCCGCCTCGAGGCGGCGCTTGGCCTCGCGCTTGCGCTCCCGCTCGACGAACCAACGGGGCTGAGCCGGAGGAGGTTGCGCGGCCGCGGCACCCGGGGCCGCCGGACCATGGCGCCGGCCCGCGCCACCGGACGCACCCGCCGGCTGGGGCACGCGCCCACCGCCCGCACCGCCGGAGGGAGGAGGAGCCGCACCAGCCATCAGCACCTGCGCGAAGGTCGCCGAGAGGGGAGCCGGAGGAGAGGAGAGGACGATCCGCCGCGCCGCGCCACCCAGCCGCCGCACGTCGTCGGTGGAAGCGGGGAACGCAAACCCTAGGTCACGAGCTCCCCGCGGTATCCACCACCACTTAAGTGGCTGGACCGTGGCCTCCGCTGGGCCCAAACTGGGCCGCACGGCCTCGCAGCCCGGCCCGCGGCCAGGGGATGCGGTGAGAGTCAGCGCGGGTAGGCCGGCCCGCCAGCCGCCCACCCTAGAAGACGCTCCGGACGAGGTCGCTACCCCTACCGGGAAAAAGGCCGGCCCAACAGCGGGACCGGCCCAGATGGGGAGAGCCCCAGCCCTAAGGGCATCCCCGCTAGGTCTCACCGCCGGCGGCGGCGGCGCGGATTCCGGCGTCCCCCCAGGGAGCTCGGTCGCCGGCTGAGAGAGAGGGGAGGGAGGAGAGGTAGGGAGAAGAGGGCGCCGTACCTGGGTCACCGGAGAAGCGACGACCGGCCGGCAACGCGACGCGCGGCCGCGCGGGGAGGAAGCCGCCGCGCCATGGGGGGAGAAGCGCGACCCCCGCCCGCCCGGGGCAAAGGCCCGACGCACCCGCGGCGACCGGCGAGCTCCCGCGAGGAAATCACCCAGCGTCGCTGGGGACCTAGGCGCCGGGGGGAGGTCGTCGCCGCCGGAGGAGTCCGACTCCGCCGCCAACCCCCACGAGGCCTCCTCCTCCCAGAACCTACCGCGAAGCCCGCCGCCGCTGAGTGAAGGCCGGGAGCAGAGAGCCGGGGCCGAGCCCGGCGACGACGCGGCCGGCGAGGGGCGGCCCGGTCGCGGGGGAGCGGCCGCAGCGGCACCGCCGCCGGAGACGCCACCCGAGTCGCCTCCCATCCAATCTTCACGAGAGCTATACTCTTACAAGTTCAGCTGGGGTTTTCTCACCTGCAAAAGGAAGGAGGGACGCGACGCGCGGTCCGTTTCAGTCCCGGTCCGGTCCGTCGGCGGTGGGAGGGCGGCGACGCCTCGCCGTGCCCCGACGCCGCCGGCTCTGCGCGAGGAAGCCGGGGGAAATGCGGTACCAATCCGGCGACGAACTCGAGGCGGAGAGGAGGAGGAGGGAGAAGGCGCAGCGGGGACGACGAACGTTGGGGGGCGGGACGGGGACAAAATTGGCGGAATCGGACTCGGTTCGGGGAGAGGAGAAGAGTTTGCGGCGGCCGGAATCAACTCTTGCCTAGTAGTACTAGTAGTACAAATTAATAAGCTTTGAGACTTGCTGAACAAAGCAGCTGTCCAGTCGTCGTTTATCGTTGTACGTACGTGGGAACGCACGATTCGGTACACAGTAAGAAGGTTACATGCATGGGTACGCAGCTACTAGCAGACAAGCCGTATACTTGTACGATACGAGTTGTGTGCATGTGCAAGCATCAGATGTTGACACCTACCGATAATATCCATGACGAGGTAGTTTAATTTAGAACGTGGGCTGCTAGACCCGGCGGATATTGCGTGCTCGATCGCACGGCTGGTGCCCCGTGACTTTTTCCAGCACTAGTAGTATGGTTTGAGTTTCTTCTTTAATGGAACTATGCATATTTCTCGAACAGCATGCATGGTGCACGTACGTACGTACACTCTGGTTTGCCTTTAAATTGCTCAAATCCCAACCCAGAAACACATACTCCTATATATATAATAGGTCAACCGGTGATTAAACCAAATGTGATGTGCCGATGCGTCCATGCATTCAGAAATATGATGTTTCGAGACGAGATTTATCTAGATACGGGTGTATTTATACATTAAAACATGTCCAGATATATCTATATTCAGACAAATACATATCAACTCATACGGGACGAAGAGAATATATATAATAATTCATGTGTCACAAAAAACGTGGGAAAATGAAAATCGACGTGGATGGATAATAATTCAAAGGTAAACGACGTGTGAATCTGTGACAACGTAGACCCCTGGCGCGCTTGTCTGCCTCATCAATCGTGTGCGCGAATTGACCATGATATTCCGTAAAATACCGTCATAATCCTCAACACGTGCAAGTGGCCCAGGTCGTCTTTTTCCGAGCGATGCATGGGATCGATGCACGCTCTGCATGCATGTACTTCCGATGACCGGAGAAGCTAGGAAAAGTCCATCTTTAACCTTAAACTCGTAGAGGTTGGATAGATTGAACGTGGAAGTCGAAAATTCATGTCATTTGTATCCTGAACTACTAAACGACCCGGTCTAAATCGAGTATTGAACATGTTTTTTCAGAAAAGAATCATATTCTAAATTGCTACCCCGCTAACTAAATTGACCTACATGTCATATATGTCTTCCTCTCTCTCGCTGACAGCATGCAGCAATGGCGACCGTGCCTTCAAGCTAGTCCCGCTACCGCGATGTTGTAGGAGGAGGCGTCAAGCTCGAGGTCGAGCATGAGCAGCAGCGCGTGACCCTCTGGGATTTAGCAGCCATGCAACATGCATGACCGTATGTGTGGTATTGTGCATAGTTAGCTAGCAGGTTGGCGATTGTTGCACGCGGGTTGTAGCTAGCGAGGCAGGAGAAAAGTAAGACGGGGCGTAGATGCGTGCGGAGCCGGAGCGGCGAGCAGATGGATGCGTGCGCGGGCACGGCATTTAGTCGAGCAGCTGGCGGGCACGGCATTTAGTCGAGCAGCTGGCGGGCACGGAGGGGCAACGCGACTATAGCTAGCTCCGGGGGTGCAGCATGCTGTAGGCGGGGCGACCAGGTACATAACCTTCACAGCAGCCAGACTAGATTGATCGGGAGCGAACACAAGGAAAATAAATCGAGGAAGAAGATGAATATGACACGTGCATCCCATTATTATTTTTAGATAAAAGGCCGAGGCCCAGCATCTATCTATCTATCTATCTATCTATCTATCTATCTATCTATTATATACTAAAAGCAGAATACGGGGTCTAAAATAGAGCCACCACGTTAAGCCACATCATCTGAATTGTTATGATTGTTAGATCTAAAATTTACGGCTAGGATTTAACAAAAAAATATTAGTTACGTAACATGTTTGACACAATTAATATCCAGAATATAACGTGTTGGACCCTTCTTTTTTTCTAGCTTAATAACGTGTTGGACCATTTTTCGTTTTAAGCCTAATAACGTGTTGGACCTGGACTCCTGTAATTAAGCTATCATCGTTTAAAAACCCCTTCCCTAGAACGATACGAATAGGTTAGTTCCTGAAACAATAACCGTGTATCTTTAAGAAAAAAAGTACGTGTACACAATGGCTACCTTGCTGGAACGTGGTAGTTGTAAAAATAATAATAATAAACAGCCATGACGATGGAAAGTGATGGCAAGGGAAAGAAGGTAAAGAGCTGCTAGCACATGGAGCGTTTTGCATGAGAAAAGAAAAGTGAAGTGATTTGTAACAACTGCTATACTTTTATACTTTCTGCGTTAATATGTAAGCCGTGTACATCGTTTCGATGCAGAGGCAGGGGTAGCTCCCCATTTCTAATAAAAAAAAGTGGAACCTGATCTGATCATTACCGTACGTTAATTGTATATTAATTGTATACAGACCAAGTACACGGAAATGAAAACTTTATTTGACTATCATCAGACCCACACACTCCGAAAACATCTATACAAGTTTAGAGTAGCTGAACTTTAAGGTTAATGAAGTCATCACATTAGTCGCAGTTTAGACTACACCGTCCCTCACACTAAAAATATTTTATCTTAATGATATATGAGGGGTTAAATCAGCACATATTTTCACGAGCGATGAGAATGTCTCTCCAGTAAAAGACGACAAAGTTTTGATAACCTATGAACTGAGTGTACAACCACTCTACTAACCATCATATCACATGTTGGTTCTCAAGGTAACCACATTTCTAATTTAAGTGCAAAACATGAAAGGAGATACATATATTTAAAATTCCATGTAGTGAACATTTTTCACATAGATGCACATCTTACCATCGTGATAATTAAACCTTAAACATCCTCCAGTTTTTTATATATATGCAAGAAAAAGTATGTTGGACTATTCTCGATATCCTTAACATTCACACACAATTACAATACTATTTTTATTTAAATAACCTAAAAGGCGTACAATCTTAATTCGCGGAAATGTTTCTAAAGAATATTATTTTGTTTCTATGACAGACATATTTCAAATATTTTATATTTCTTTCTCTGATGACACAAAATCAATATAAGAGGATTCCAAAAGGACATGAAATTAGATACAGCTAAGAGAAAAAGAAGTTTCATAATAAAGAAAATGTTTATCTTTAACATTAACAATGTGGACAAGGCGTAAGAGAATGAGAGGAAAAAAATAAAACAAGCTAATTCTCAGTATTTAAGGAGGATCGACCATTTTCTTTCAATCCATCATTTTCCTATGAAAGTTAACTAACATCGAGTACTGTTCTAATATTTGTAAAAACTATAGAGAGGAAAAAATAAAACAAGGTAATTCTCAGTAATTAAGGAGGATTGACCATTTTCTTTCAATCCATCATTTTTCTATGAAAGTTAACTAACATCGAGTACTGTTCTAATATTTGTAAGAACTATAGAGAGGAAAACATTAAACAAGGTAATTCTCAGTATTTAAGGGGGATTGACCATTTTCTTTCAATCCATCATTTTTTTTATGAAAGTTAACTAACATCGAGTATTTTCTAATGTTTCTAAAAACTATAGGTATATTTACCGATTTAATAAAATTTACAAACAACACACATAGGACTTTTGATAGATGACATAATGATCATCATCCAAAATTTAAGATGGCCAAAGATGTTACTCACATACGTGATATTTTATTTACAATAATATTTGTGACAGTTGTAGAATATCTTTGTTCCTTATCACATAAAGGAAAATAATTTGATAGATTCATTCTTCCCTAACTTTAGCTAACAATGTGTGAACATGCTAACAAATACTCTTAAAATAATTTTTTATTTTAAGTTGCATATTAATATACGAACAATCTTCAAAGTTTCCCTGTGACACTCTAACTATGACTAACGATGTGTTTGCAAAAATATTAACCAATACACTAATTTTTTAGTTTCCATCGTATGAATATACCAAAAAATCCACAGAGTTTCACCACGAGGAAGACAATCATGTTTCTAAAATAAAGGCACATTTTAAAATGGAGTAAGTAAATGTGAGAGAGAAACATCAATATGTCTCACAATTTAATGTGGCCCAACTATTAAGGAGGACAAACCATTTATCTTTTAGTTCATTTTTCAAAGTTAACTACCCTCGCGTACTAATATAACATCAGATAAAAACTTTAGTTATATTTATTGTTCTATTATCACTTACAAAAAAATAAAACAAATGGGACATAATAAGCATTCATGCACAAATATAAGAGTGCGAAAAATGTCAATCACATCCGGGATATTTTGTTTAGCATAAAAATCGCGATAGTTGTAGAGCATTTTTCTTATCCTTATTACATAACAGGAAATTATGTGGAATCCATTAAATGATATTTCATTTATCAAAAAGTTACAACCCACAAAACTGATGCCCTCGCATTTGCGAGGGCCCCCATGCTAGTTAAATTAATAACGACGCCTCGTGACAGAAGATGCAAAGTACATAACCAAACCAACGCCACATAAGAAAGGCTACGAGCACCTAGAAAGCAAGGCATTGAAAGTAAACTAGGCAAATAAACACGACAAAACACAGGACAAGACTAACTCCTAAGTAGATCTACGCCAAGGAGGATGCAAGCTTGTTGGACGGGCAAAGTCGTCTCGCCTTCAGTCTTTCTTGCCATAGGGAACCCCTCTTCCATGACAGAGAAAAGACGCCACTTGGCGGACCGGAGCTCGCCCTAGAGCTCGGGTCGGCGCACCAACAGAAGTTGCACACCGCCGAGACAAGCACGCCTCCATCGCAAAGAACGTCACCCGTGGTCGACATTGTCACTGTTCATGCACTGCCGCTGACAGAGAAACAAACACTAGGCTCCAAGACGACACCTTCAAGAAGGACACGTAACCAAAGTTCCGCCACCGCCTGATCCGAGGTGATCATGGGTTTTCACCCGAAGACACGGAAAAGGTACAGAGAGAGCCACGGCGGCGCCTTCAGCAAGGGAACGACACCATGGGCGTTGCCACCGTCGGCCCAGGACAGGTTTTCACCCCGGCAGAACTCCGCAACTGAAACCGCGCGTGGACAGCCACTTGAGTGGCTGCTGAACACACCCACTGCTTGCTGCTCCCCCAAGCCGCCCCTGCGACTATGACCACTAGGATGCACTCGAGTCGCGACTTCCACCGATCAGGGCCGCCGCCCTGAGAACCAGAGATGCCAACCTCGCCCGCCACCCATGGGGAAACGGCCCACCCCACACGTAGCCAGCCGACCCAGCTACCGCGCAAAGTAGCTCCTCTACGGTCCCCAATCCACTCCGACCGCAAAAACCAAGAGACCAAGCAGCCACATCTGGCGGAACAAGAACTCCAACATGACCCGATTTGAAGCAACACACCGGAGAGAGGCCAACGAGTAGAAAACGAGCCGGCACCAGACCACCAGCGGCAGGAACCCCAGCACCCGAGCGGGGGGTCGCCGTGGCATGGCCGGGCTCGCCGGATCTCAGCCCATCCTGCAGATCCGTGTGGGAGAGCAACCGCAGCCGCCAACTGTGCAAGCTCCGGTGCTCCAAACTAAGCAACTCATGGAGATCTTCAGGAGGGAGCAGTTCGTCGGCCAAGAGATGGCCGCACTAGATCTCCACAGGCCGTTGCAGGAGCAGAGCAGGCGGAGGAGGAGAAGAAGAGGGGTGGCTGAGCGCCCCGCCGTCGCCGCGAGCTGGCCGGCCGCCGGCGGCGGCGAGGGACTAGGGTTTTGAGTCGCCCCCGGGTCGTCCGCACGGAGCGACACGGGAACATGGGCCGTGGGCCCCATTATCAGTGAGAGTAGCCTGTAATCTACTCCTAAATCAGGATTGTATTTTTCGTAGTGCCTCAAACAGGTTTATGGTTTGATTTAGATCAAAATTTCATACTTCATACTGTAAACGATAGGATTTGACATTAGAGTTAGATCTGTTCAACTTCTATGAGTTTAAGGTTTAAAATGGAGAATGTAGAATCCCCCCAGGAAGGTTCGATGTGTATACATACGTTGTACACAATCCACGGACGGCATTGTATGGATGTGATCACTAGTACAGAACCCCACATCACAGCCGGCCCAGGGCCTCACCTCAGCAGGTTAATTATTCCAACCGTCTCCCGCTCTGGGTCGCTAATGTGTCGCTCCATCAGAGCCGGTTCCAGGAGACCGTCTGTGATGCGAGTAAGCCTCAGACGGACGGGGATCATGACCGTCTCCAATAAGGAAAACATCAGAGGCGACCAGGAATAGCAGTCGTCTGTGATGATAATTCTTTGTAGATGGCTGCATTTGCTGGCTGTCGTTAGCCTGCGGAGTGTCCGGGTTTTCTCTCCGGCCCATGCGTAAGAATATTCATGCCCTTCGGGCCATTTTCCGGGTGCTCTGAGGTATTTGGTAATGTTATATTAGCAGGAATAAATCAGGATTGCATCAACAATACCTGAACCAATAATTGGTAATACATATAAAGCATAATCGATCAACCAACTGGCATAGCATTATATTACATATATATAATTAATAACATATCTCTCTCGAACCACAAACTAGCAGATGTAACTCAATGATCGATGAGCTCCAAGCTGAGGTCATAGGTCATCCTAAAGAATGATCAAAACAGCTAGGTTGGTCAAGCTCATGTTCTAGATGATCTGGATCTCAATCATGACCTCCAAGGTGAGGTCATTGGTGTTTCTTAGAATGATCAACACAAGTTGGTCGAGCTTAAAATTCTTGCCTTCGAGAAAATTCTTCCATCCCGGCTTGCCGAAGACAATACGGTCGTCAGTTTTCGTGGTGTACGTTATGGTGGTGACAACCCCTGCTGCTCCAAGTCGTAGTCCAGCATTGCCTTCAGTTGGCAGGCCAGCCTCTTTTGCTATCATCCTAGGTAGTTTCTGCGCATGTAAAGAGACAACATAACTATGCATATATATGTCATATATATTTTTCAAGAGGTAAAGAGGCAAGGATCGTACCATATCATGTCGGTTCAAATTTGTGCTCGTCAA
This sequence comes from Puccinellia tenuiflora, assembly GCA_012064385.1. Taxonomy (NCBI): domain Eukaryota; kingdom Viridiplantae; phylum Streptophyta; class Magnoliopsida; order Poales; family Poaceae; genus Puccinellia; species Puccinellia tenuiflora. The sequence goes on from QRDG01001438.1 coordinate 153,622, forward strand.
ACGAGTGACAAAAGGAACCCCAACATGGGTAGCTCTTTCGGGTAGAAGCTGAACAAGGCGGTACTTCTCATGGTTCTTCAGATCAACTCTTTGGGCAACTATTGTAGCTATCCTCTTATTCACTCTCTAAATCCTCATCAGAATGACTGTCAGTAGAATCCTCGTCACTGTCCTCTGCGTTGTTGCCAAAGTCCATAATGACAACAGAGATCTTGGGATTTCGTCCTGTCATGGTAAAAACTAACATGTCTCCTACTCTCAGATTGTTCAGCTTGATCAACTGTTCCCATCCTTTGCCGTACAAGCGAGTCTTGCTATGTCTGTTTTTCACATGAATTATGTATCTGCCCCCAAGAGCACGAAACACCAAACTTTTGCGTATTAACTCGTTGAACTCTTGCCGAGCATAGCATGGTACAATCTGTACAACAGCAAGAAGAATAAACAGACAAATTATAGTATATATAAGATATATAAACAAAAAATACAAGTATATTTGAACACTTAATTATTTTCTTACCAGCGACTTGCGGTGGAACTCCTGCAGATAAACACTGAAGGATCCAGTGTAGTTCCTGCCTGCGCAATCATGTTTGCATACTACGCATGCCATATCTATCATGTTAATTAATTAGTTAAAAGAAGCATGAAAATCACTAAATATTACATATTGACACAACAAATTCGCGCGAGATAATTAGTTAAACTAGCTACAAGAACAAATTACTGAAGTAGCGAGAGAGTCAGCGGCCGATCCCCGGCCGACGCCACGGTGCGGTTCTTGATCGAAGGCACCGAGCGGTTGCTGCAGGCGGCTGACCGGCCCACCATTCGATCTGGACGGGATCTAAGCTAGCGGCGGAGCTATCAGATCTAATTAACCATGGCAAGAGAGACGAGATCGAACACACCTGAGCTCGGGAGAGGGAGAGTGGGCGTGATGAGGAACGGCGGCGACGGAGCAGAGGGGCAGCGACGGGCAACATTGAGGGGTTTGGAGGAGGGGCGGCCGGGGTCGAGGGCAAGGGGCGTGCAGTGTGAGTGTCAGGGTCGAGAAAGGGTTTGAGTGGAGGTAATGGGGAAAATCCCCCGCCCCCCTCCCGATTCCAATTTTGAGCCAATTTTTTTTTGCCTTGCCGCCAATATTCAGCCTCCGGACTGACCGTATATGTTCGGGCACTCCGGAATTTTATATAATCATAAAAACATCAAAAGAATAAGAAAATTTGGTTCTAAGATTAAGATAAGGTGTATTTATCTTTAATAATGTGAAATTAGGTGCATCTATAGAAAATATGCACGTGGAGTGAAGAGATTATGTAAGGTAGTACAAACTTTGGGGTTTCACTGAAAGGTGTAATGATCTGGCACCGAAGTGTTGTGCTCGTTACATTACAATTTCAGTGCATTTTATTCAATTGAGTAATATACTTGTCATAACTTGCTGGTATCATATAATTAATGAGCACATAACATTATTTGTGATAAGTTCATTATAAAATTCAAAAACTATATTGAAATATATGCATATACCGTGTTAGTGAAACTCGGAGCCTGGCCGGACCATCCGGATATTTAGTGAAAAATATATCTGATCGATCACGCAAGGGATTCTGTTTTTATGAGGTCTGTGTATGATCCAGGCATAGCAGCTAGCTACCGTCGTGCAGATTTGGGCTAGCTATAGCTCGGTATCGTATGCCGGCCACCTACGCGAGCTAACTAGCGGCGTACAGATTTGGGCTATAGCTATAGCTATGTATCGTATGCCGGCCTGCGCGAATGCATCGTGCATGCATGCACACGGCGCGCGCAGGTGGGTCGAGGGCGGTGGACTGGCGTGACCAATGGATCAATCGAGGTGCACGTGCAGAGACCAATGAATCTATCGAGGTGCCCGTGCTGGCGTGCTGGCGGGCGTGCATACATGCGCGCCGTGGCGTGCACGCGGTCTGCGGCCGTGCAGCCTGTTCGCATGCCATGCGCGTCAGGCTTGATCAGTGCGCGTGCCGCGTCAGGCAGTAATGGCACGCCGCGGCGCCGCTGCGCGTACACACGTCTCCAGCCCCCGCGCACCACTATAAATTTCGATCCCCGCCGCGCTCTCTCCCATCGTCTTCACCAGCCCCCGTGCGCCTCTCCGCTTCTTCTAATCTCCAGCTCGATCGCGATCTACTAGCTAGCGCTGCACCATGGCCTGGACCGCCATCGAGGTTGTCGGCGAGACTCCTCTGCAGGCCGCGCACCCGGTGGAGTACCTCGGCCCCGCTGCCTATGACCGCAGCAACGTGCTCCAGTTCTTCGCCATTGGTGGATACGTCACCCTTTGGCGCGCCATGCACATCGTCATGAGTTCGATCTACGAAGATCACCGCATGTTCAAGGTCGAACCTGGCGTAGATGGCAGCGGGATCTACGTCAAGTTTTGGGATGCAGCCAAGGCGGCGGAGATGCACGGCGACGTCTTCTGGGTGAGGGACACGCTCGCTTCTCAATGACCCAAGGCTCCCACCGGTGTACCCGACTGCCCGTGTCCTCCATCGCGGCGCCTAGCTAGCTAGATCGCTCTCCCCGCGGCCTCTATTTTTTTCTTCTGTTTTTCTGTTTTCTGTCGATGTGTGTTGTCCGGATGGTCTGTGTTTGTGCAATGTCGTCGTACTGCATGTGATCGAACTAGTAGTCGTGTAATCAATAAAATGAAGTATGTTTTCAATCTCTGTGATCTATTATTGTTCAATTCATTTCAGATATCTCACATACGGGTGACAAAACTTCAATCTCATTGTTTTTAGATCCTATATCTATACTTCTTATAAATCAAAAACCCCACTATAAGTGGGATTAATATTTTTCTATCTCTACATGCATGCATCCACAACTCTTGCTCTTTTAGCCAATCAATTATCCATGTCACCCCACTACATATGTATACTTATAGGAGACTACATATATATACATAGTATGTATTTCAAAAGATGAGACAAGTATCGCAAAAAAGGCATGACCTAGTGGTGGAAAGGGGCTGATGCCTTCTCACAGACCCAAGTTCGAGTCCTTGTACTCGCATTTGTGGTCATATTGCACCTTGTGGCTTATGTAGCATGTTTAAGTACGACATGATGGGAGCGTATATTGAGATCTCTCAATGTACGGTCACATCTATGTTATACATAGTCATACCAAATAAGTTTTTTCCCCGTTTAATTTGGATGCAATTTCATATTTTTAAAATTCTAATCCGTACATTTTTTGGATTGTTGATACAAATTTGTAATTTTAAGAGTTATGTTAAATCAATGATTATGGACAAATCCATTTTATTTGGAAGCCAAAAAATCATTGGGCCATATAATATTTATTTTGAAGACAAAAAACAATGATTACAAATAATGTAATGAAATTGGTGGAAAAAATACTATTTTGTTGAAGCCAAGAAAAATCAATGATTATCGAAAAAACTATTTAATCAGAAGCCAAAAAACATTGAATGTGGAATAATCAAATAGATGCGACAAAATCAATGGGCCATATAATATTTATTTAAAGCCAAAAACAATGATTATGGACAAATAATGTTGGAATTGGAAAAATACTTTTTTGTTGAAGCCAAAAAAGAATCAATGATTATTGAAAAAATATTTAATTAGAAGCCAAAAACAATGATTGTGGAGAATGGAATTGGGAAAGACGATTTATTTTGAAGCAAAAAAATTTATTGATTGTGGAGAAATAATCTAATGGATGCGACAAGTCACTGAGTTATCTCAGTGAGTTGTCACACACATTAATTTATTTAACCACAATCAACTTTTTTTGTATGCAACACCTAAATTGCGAGGGCGGGCACTCGAACTTGGGTGGGCAGGAAAGGCGTCAACATCTCCTTGCCACTAGGCTTGGCCTAAGTCTGCGACATTACAGAGACGTCGCAGAATATAAACCGTTTCCGAAAGTTTGATTCCTGAGCCGGACGATAATACCAGCCGTCTGAGATGGTGTAGAGGCGGATGAATAAGTGGACCGTCTCAGATGACCAGAGTTTCCTAGACGGTTGGTAATAATGACCGACTCTAGCTTTATTAGAGACGGTCGTGAAATATCGGCCGGCTAAGGGGTTTCATCATAAACGGCTCAAATTCGGTTTGACTGAACCGGCTCTAGGTCATGTCTCCTATTTGATGTTTTGTACTAGTGGATTGGCGACGCGGTAACATCGTTCTGGTGGTCTACGCAGCGCGCGCGTTCCATCGGGGAGTACTAGTCATCTATGGAGCGTCCATCCACAGTTCCAGTCTACTACTTTGTGGAGTGAGCAACCGACTCAGGCATACTTATACCTGGCCATTTCTCGTCGGCCGAGCTCGGGCCGGGCCTAAAAAAGCCCGACACAGAAAACCCAGGCCCGAGTCCGGCCCGACCCAACTGTCGGGCCGCAGAAATCTGGTCTGAGCCCGGCCCTAAGCCCAAAAAGCCCGACTAGGACCGACCGGCCCAACCCGACCACAGCTGAAATTGCGTTTTGTGTAAGCTCGAGCCCGGCCCACCTCGATCGTCAGGCTCAAAATTCAGGCCCAAGCCCGACCCGATGGCACTGACGGGCCGGGCACACTACTAGGAAAAGGCTTATAGGTAAGCCACTTGTCCGTGGCGCACCAACAGAATAGTGCGCCACGGCTAAGTATGCGTGGCGCACCGTCCGGGCCTGCGCCACTGATTCCAACTTAGCCGTGGCGCAGCATTCTAATAATTGCGCCACGGCTAAGATGGGCCCTGGCCGGCCGGCCTGCGCGTACTTAGGCGTGGCGCGGGACAAACATGTGCGCCACGGGTAGCAGCGTAGCCGTGGCGCACCATAATACACTGCGCCACGGGTAAGTTGATGTACGGGGAAATAAGATCTAGGTCTTCTCTCTTTTCTTCCTCACCCGCACCTTCTCCTTTCCCCATCCCGCGCCCGACGCCTCCAGCTCCACCTCGCCTCCTACCGGCCAGCTCTGGCCCGGCCGCTGCCTCCCCCGGTCGACCCCGCTCACCCTCCTCTCCTTCCTACCCCGCCGCCGTCCTCTTTATCTGCCGGCCGCGACCAGCTCGATCCCCTCGCCCGACGCGTCCAGCTCCACCTCGCCTCCTACCGGCCAGCTCTGGCCCGGCCGCTGCCTCCCCCGGTCGACCCCGCTCACCCTCCTCTCCTTCCTACCCCGCCGCCATCCTCTTTATCTGCCGGCCGCGACCAGCTCGATCCCCTCGCCCGACGCCTCCAGCTCCACCTCGCCTCCCACCGGCCAGCTCTGGCCCGGCCGCTGCCTCCCCCGGTCGACCCCGCTCACCCTCCTCTCCTTCCTACCCCGCCGCCGTCCTCTTTATCTGTCGCCGCCGCCGGCCCACTCCCGCTTCCCGGTTGCTCCTCGCTGCTCCGCCGCCTCTTCCCGTCGCCGCCGCCGGCCCTACCGACGCCGAGGCTGCGGCCGCCACGGCCTACTCCCGCTTCCCGGTTGCTCCTCGCTGCTCCGCCGCCTCTTCCCGTCGCCGCCGCCGGCCCTCCCGACGCCGAGGCTGCGGTGGCCTCTACCCGGCCTCTGCGGTGTCCCTAGCGCCGCGCATCCGCAGCGGCCCGCACCAGGCTTCCGCGGCAGCGCAGCCCGACGCCGTCGAGGAGCTCCCCGGCGAGCACCCGTTCCCCTACGAGAAGAAGGTGAGCACGTCAGCTATTCCGATGATATTAGGATTAATATTTGGATATCTAATATTCCGATGATATCTAATATTCCGATGATATTAATATTTGGATATCTAATATTCCGATGATATTAGGATTACAAATTCTAGGGTACAAATTACGATGATATTAGGATTACAAATTCCCACACCAGCTATAGCTAGCGTTTCACAATCTTCTTCCCCGGATCGCAGTAGTTGAATTTAAGGAAAGTTGGGAAATGCTTGTTCTGCTTTAGCCGAAAGCCGATGATTAAAATGTTGTGGCACTAGGTTGTAGGCCTGCAGGTCTGGTGAGCCTTGTGATATGCACAAGTACCAAGTTTTGTGCATCATACTTGGCTCACCAGATCCTGCAGGTCTACTTGTGTGTCCGACCTAAGTATGAGGCGCAAAATCTAAGTCATTTTTATTTTGTTTTGTCTTTTTCTTCTAAGCCGATGATTAAAATGTTGTGACACTGTATGATTCAGGGAGGAGCTAGTGAACCTTGTGATATACACAAATAAATATTTTGTGCATCCTACTTGGTTCACTTGCTCCGTCTCTGAAATGTGTGTCCAATTTAAATATGTATGAGGCACAAATCCAAAATCATTTTGTTTTTTCTTTCTCTTTCCGAATGCCGATGATTAAAAATGTTGTGGCACTATGTGGTAACCCTGAAGGTCTGCCGAGCCTTGTGATATGCACAAGTACAAGTCTTGTGCATCCTACTTGGCTCGGCCGATCCTTCAGGGCTACTAATAATTGTGTGTCCGACCTAAGTATGAGGCGCAAAATCTAAGTCATTTTTATTTTGTTTTATCTGTTTCTTCGAAAGCCGATGATTAAAATGTTGTGGCACTAAGTTGTAGGCCTGCAGGTCTTGTGAGCCTTGTGATATGCACAAGTACCAAGTCTTGTGCATCATACTTGGCTTACAAGATCCTGCAGGTCTACTTGAGTGTCCGACCTAAGTATGAGGCGCAAAATCTAAGTCATTTTTATTTTGTTTTGTTTTTTTCTTCTAAGCCGATGATTAAAATGTTGTGACACTAGGCATTTTAGCCTCCCTGCAGCGAACGACACACAACGAGCGTCTACCTTTGTCACCGAACCCAATGGCTGGATTTAGCCTACCTGCTGGCATGTTCCCTGGCATTATTGTGTTGTCTTTGTTCACCGGCCAGCCATTGGATCCACCTCCTGTAGGTCGGTGAATAAAGACAATACAACGATGCTGTTGGAAACACAAGCCCTCAGGTAGGTTGAATCCAGCCACTGGATTTGGGTGACACAATAATGAATTGCCGAGGATCCTGCAGGTCTGCTTGTGTGTCCGACCTAAGTATGAGGCGCAAATCCGAAATCATTTTGTTTTTTCTCTCTTTCTGAATGCCGATGATTAAAATGTTGTGTCACACTATGTGATTCAGGGAGGTGCTAGCGGACCTTGTGATATGCACAAATAAACATCTTGTGCATACTCTTACTTGGTCCGCTTGCCCCGTTCCTGATCAATGTGTGTCCAATCTAAGTATGAGGCATAAACTCAAATCATTTTGTTTCTTCTCTATGAATTGACAAAGCCGATGATTTAAACTATGCCATGGTAAAGGCAAGGAGAGTGTGTACAATGCCTTGTAGTATATACAATTGGAGTGTTTGTATTAATACATGGTCTTGTACACACTCTTTTTGCCTTGTTTTGCACGGCAATGATATATGAGGCTTTCCATTGTTAACTTCTCGCATTTCGTAAATTTTAATATTACTTTTGTAACAAAATTTTGACTTAAGCATTTTTTACTTAGGTGTTCTCGGTGACGATGTCCATGTTGGACCAGAGGGGCGATGTGCGGGACTGGGCTCCACCGGGCTGGCACTGGGAGGTGCTACCTTCCGGGACGCGCAGCTTGGTGAGGAATCCGGGTGACGTCGTCGACCCTGATCTTCTGTGGTGGCAGTCGCGTGGGCCACGCTCGGTGCAGAGGGAGCCGGCCCCTGAGGAGGAGGTACGTCGCCGTATTAGGGAGGAGGACGAGCACGTCCGTCGATACATGTATCTGCTGGTTAGGCAGTATGACGGTAGGTGGTCGTTTCTTCAGAGGGTTCCTGCTCACGTGAGTTATGACCCTGTGAGGGTTCCTTCTCTTTGGATGCGTAGCGCCGCCGTCGACTCAGTACAGTTCGATGAATCAGAAGGTTCATGTTGAAATTAGCTAAGCTTCATGTATTAGCTACTGGATATGTAATAATATGATCGATGAACTGTGATTATGATCAACTTTGTGTAATAATATGATCGATGAACTATGATTGGAAATTGTGTATTTGTACTGGTTTATCAAATATTTCTCTCTATATAATATTGGAATATGAATTTCCTGTAATGTGATATATCTGTTTGTATAAATACCTGTATAAATACCGTATTTTCTGTATATAAAAAATACAGAAAAACTTACCCGTGGCGCATGACAGAAGGTAGCCGTGGCGCACCCTAGCCGTGGCGCAGGATAGACATGTGCGCCATGGGTAATACTCGTGGCGCACATCTGTGCCTGCGCCACGGGTAAGGTTGGTTACCCGTGGCGTGGCAATCCGTGGCGCAGGCCCCTGCGCCACGGGTAGCCTTATTTGGTGCGCCACGGGTAGCCTTTTCCCTAGTAGTGGCAGGGCCGGCCGGGTAGGGCTACCCATGGCCAGGTCTACGCATACTCACCTGTTCTCTCCTGAGAGTGCCCCCATTGAGAGTCATGAGAAAGTCTCTTTCTCCGGCCAAATCCCCAATCTTCTCTGGCGGCGATGTCGGCCGGAGCGATGACGGGAGAGGTGCTCAGTGTCCTGTAAATAGAGTCAGGTCTAGATTATTTTTAGATTTTGCTACGTTTGTCTTCTTGCCATGTGAGTGTAGGTTTCTGGATCTCAGTGACCAGATCCATGGCGTCGTGGATTTCCTCGGCTTCGATGTGCTCCGTTGGTGACATGTGGTGGTGCCAGTGTGGTCGAGGGATTCACGCATCCCTGTTAATAAGGTTTGCTTCAGAGCTTTGGAGCTGGGATTTTCGGGCCAAGCCTGGCTCTGCTTGGCTGTTCTTCACCTGGCGGCGGTGCTCCCATGGTGGGAGCCTAAGGCAGCGAAGCTGGAGCTTGGTCACGGTCGGTGCGGTCCTTTCATCTTCTGAGCGCCATGGAGGCGCAAGGGGGGGGAGGCTCGGAGTGGTGCTGCATGGCCGGATTCTTCACTGGTCTGGAGCAGTGATGCTGGAAAATCTGGAGAACATCCTCGGCGCCCTCAGATTTGGTGGTCGACTCAAGTGACCATCGGGTGGTCTCTCTCGCAGGCGACGATGGCCAGCGCATCTTCAACCTCCAATTAGAGGCCCTCTTGTGAGCTCGTGGTGGCGTTCACCTTCCCCTCTGTGTCAGGTGGTATCGTCCTCGGCACCCATGAGGATGGCTGCGGTTGGAGTTCCTTCTTCCCCGGCGGTGAAAGAGGACACGATTGCATCTTCTTTTTTCATTCTAGGTTCTTTTCTGTAAGATTCAGGGACTATGTGTTGTTTTGGCTTTTCTTTGAGGTCCCTATTGTAATTGTGCCTGCACCGATGAGATTAAATGAAGGCATCTAGGCCCTTCGGGTCCTCTCCAGGTTCAAAAGAAAGAATCACGCCATGGCCTGTCAGCCTGTGTGGTTATAAAGTCACGTGCTCGTGCAGTGCTATTCCTTCATTTTTTTGAATTATTTATCTGGGTTACTTTTCCTCTGTATTGACATCGACGGTGACCGAACGGTGCGGGTACGTAACTACGTGGGCGAGGAATGGATACACAGTATATACTGACTGGATGTGTAGTATCAGATATACGTATACGTGTGTCCGATGGCTCAGGACCTGGCATGCATGCATCTACGATGGAGTATGTCACCAGTTGCACGCTTGCGTGTGAGGTATTATCTTTCGGAGTTCTCGTCGTACTCGATACGAGAACCTTCATGTGATTAGATGGTTAGGAGGATAGTTGTACCCATAGTCCACTAGAGTTTAAGCTCCAGTTTTGACACTGATGTTTCTCATTTAGACGGAATATTCTTCAGTAAGAGGCAAGGTTCTCATCGATAGCGAGACGTCTGCAGTGGCGGATCCAAGGGGTATGCCAGGTATGCCATGGCATACCCCAGAATTTCCTGCTTCTTGCCTTTGATATTTTGTTTGCAAGCAGTTACGAAGTACTAATCAGTTTCGATCTGGTTTCTGCGTTTCCATGCGTAATGCCTAGGCAGCCAGGACTTGCACGTACGTTAGGCCATGCATGCGTCAATTAATCCCTTACGGCCTACGTGCTCAACATGTGGGTGTTGTAGGTAAGCAAGTTATAGCCCAGCTTGGGCAGTAGGGCTAGCTAAATGACTAATTACAAGTTAACTAATTAATTGGCTATCACACCATAAGTTAGGTTATTAACTTGCGGCATGTGCGATGTACATGCATGAATGCATTTTTAACGCCAATATATATAAATATACCTCATGTATAGTGTTTAATACATTTGTACAAAATATCGTAAAAACTAGATTACCACTAAAAAAAGCATGTGCTTTCCAACTAAATTCAAACGCAATTGGTCAAGAAAACCGATTTTTTCTAAAGTTGGCCTAGAACAGTAAAAACCGAAAGATTTGAGAAAAACAAGACTTAACAAATACATCAAATTCTTCTCTAGATGAAATTGCGGCTGAATAACACACTCGAGAGTAACTGAAGTACTTACTAAAAAACTTAGTATACAAAAATACACGTCAAAATTTTGGTGCGGCATACCCTTTCCTAAAATCCTAGATCCGTCACTGGACGTCTGTGATGACTTCGTTAATCTCAAGACTTGACCCGTCGGCTCAGTCTCTCGAAGATGCTCATAGGGGTAGGATGTGCGTGTGTACGTTCATAGGATGAGTATGTGCACGAGTATGTGAGCGTGTACGTTTATACTGTGTTTCATTAAAAAAAAGTCATAATCAATACATGTGGATCGCATGACCTGATCGAGTTTCCATTTTGTACCGTCTTGACTAATAATGATGGGTAGAATAGGACCGATGAAATATTAGTGTGTCATAGATGATTCCCTTCTTTTTATCTTGTAGATTTTTTTCGAGAAAGGGACTAAATTAAGAGAAAAACTACCTATAAAGTGCCGGATGCAAAGTCCTCTCCGTGTGACCTGATCGAGTTTCCATTCCGTACCGTCTTGACTAATAATGATGGGTGGAATAGGACCGATGAAATTTTAGTGCGTCGTAGATGATTTCCTTTTTCATCCTGTAGATTTTTTTCGAGAAAGGGACTAAATTAAGAGAAAACTACCTATAAAGCGCCGCATGCAAAGACCTCTCCGTGTCAATCCATGGCGGATAGAGAGGAGGGGGAGAGGAGGAGATAGAGAGAAGGAGGAGAGGTGCCAATCCATGCGTCTATCCTCTCAGCCAATCAGGAACAAGAAGAAAAGAGCACATAGATCATGTGCTAGTTTAGATCGTTGGGAGCCGTCGGATCGTGAGCACACGGATTGAGGTCCCCAAGTTACCCGTGGCGCATCTCATAGTGATGTGCCACTAGTATTTAACTACCCGTGGCGCGCACCACCTCTTCCATGTGCCACGAGTAAGTGAGGCCCTTTATTATTTTTTTGGTCCGAAATCTTAAACATCAAAAAAACTAATGTTCCCTTTCGAATTTGAGGATTCTGTAGACCGAAGACACCTCAAAAGGCCTTCAGCTATTTAATTTGGATGTGTCTTTTTCTCTAGTTTTTTTTGACATATTAAACGTCTAAATCTGAGTTCGTATGCAAAAGTTATCGCCGTTTTACTCTTCCATAAAGTTTTTTTTGTAAAATATGTCGAAATTCTTGTTTGATATTTTCCCTAACAACTATGTTGCGTAACATAACTAGATCTCAAAGGATTTTATTTTTTGAATTAATAATCATTTTCTTTTATTATTTTGAAACTAAAAAGGCGATGGGGGGTGTGCATGGGAGCACAAAGTGCAGAAAGTTACCAGTGGCGCACCACATGTCCCGATGTGCCACTGACAGCAACTTACCCGTGGCGGGGTGTGCCAAGGGTAAGGAGAGGGCACCGCAGACGGCCCGGGCACCACATAGCCGTGGCGCATGCATTCCAGGGTGCGCCACTGATATTTGCCTACCCGTGACGCACCAAGTCTGGTGCGCCACTGCTATATTACTAGTGGCGCACATTTGGTATAAGTATTTTCCTATAGTGTATCTTCCACTGGCCGTCGCCACCGTCGCACGCGCGCGCATATCCTCCTCTCTCACTCTCATTGGTCGGCGCTGCCACGTAACCTTTCTCTCATGTTGCATGCAGCAGCGAGGTCAAAGGTTCAAAAAAAAAAATTTGCGCAAGTGACGGATCTGGGGCGGCGGTGACTGATATGTCTCGGTGGGTTGATTTTTCGGCAACCAGAGAGCAGCGGGCTCAGCGTCGGCGCATACCTGGCCATGTCGAGGTGGAGAGGGCTCCAGGCGGCGGCGAGATGAAGGTCGGAGTTGAAGGCACCTTCCTCGTCGAGAAGAGTTGTGATGTATCGCCGGTGTCAAGGAGGAGGGGCCCTCGGGAGAAAGCACGGGCCGAGCTCGACGATGGTCAGAGTTCCTTTTCCGCTAAGGGAGGCGTCGTTGGGAGTATGCAGGGACTGAGGTCGACGAGGTATCCCACGAGGCTGGGGTAGGGGTCGAGCAGCCCAAGCCGCCCTGCCTCGAGAGCAAAGTTTAAAATAGCCGGCTATAGCTGGGCTATAGCCTTTGGAGAGGCTTCGTGCTACGGCTACGGCCTTCATCATAGGCTAAAGCCAGAATAGTCGCTAATAGCCCGGCTAAACCGATTTAGCCCCTTAGCCACTAAACTTCCCGCTCAGCAGGGCCAACAACTTTGGATCAAAATTTTCCGCTCAGCCCAATTTCGTAGCCAAAATCGATCTTATGATAACCCTATCTAAAAAAATTCCACTTTCCTCTTCTCTCTTCCGAAATGGCAGTTGATATGAGAGATGGCCATGGCGGCGGTGCACATGCTCCCACACCGCCCTCGCTCCTCTCTTCTGAAAGTTTTGGCATGTGCTAACCCTATCTCTAATTTATAAATTATTGATTTTATATGAATATATGTTGTCCATATTTTGATTTTTTCATATTATTTAGCAAAACCGATATATGGCGAGGACATCAACGAGGGGAGAGGAGGAGCAGCGCCAGAGAGACGAGCGAGTGATCGTGGCGGGAGGAAAGAGATGAGCGAGCGATGAGATCTCATTTTTAATCGTATAGCTAATCTTGTGAAGATTTGATTGTAGTAGGTTAACTATGTAAAACGGACATTATTCCCGAGCTGCGACAATCATTTCTGACCGAAGGGAGAACTAGTTTCTGTACGAAAAACTCGGCGTGGTAACCACATACTCCCTCCGTATCAAAATATAAGATGTTTTAGCATTTGGCTTTCCATTCGTATATAGATTAACCTTGCACTAAAACATGTCTAGATACGGATGGAAGGCAAATACTAAAACATCTTATATTTTGATACGGAGGGAGTAATAAGCAGTTAAACAGGAATCGGAAAGCACGAAAAGGAGAGGAGCGGAGGCGAACGACTTGATCTTATGGTTGTGGACCTATCTGATCTAGTAAAACTAAGATCAGTCGGCACTCGGCAGACGCCTAGCGCATTCGCGGCTAAATTCGCACTAGATGTTCCTTTTCTATGTCTGACGTATAGGCCTCTCGTTTGAGCTTGCAACTAATCTACAGAGCATAATTAGCAGTCTAGCTATGCTGGAGCCTCAAGAACAGGCGCCACTAGCAAGCACGATCAGTTACAGGAAGAATACAATGCACACGCACGCACTCCATGGAAATGGTATACTTCCCGCTTAATCAGGAGTTCAGGACGGGAGCAAGGAGCTGCGCGCCCGGCGATGTCGCGAGACGACTGACCACCGGCCACCGCCGGACAAAGACCTCTTCATGTGGTACAAACGTCCGGAGCCCGACGACACCTCGCAGCAGGCACCACCACCGTTCCCCCGGCTTTCATTGCTGCTCTGCTTGTCTTCAGGAACCTGTCCAGAGGACACTACCGACGAATCCATTGAAACTACGCGGCGAAAATTTTGCATCCTCTGGCGCGGTGGCTCCGGCGAGCTCAACTGGCCGCGCCGATCGATCTGTAGACACAGCTCTTGCTGCTCGTTCTGCTGCTGACCCGGCGGCTCGTGATTTTCTAAGGTNTTTAAGTTAAGTATCATTAGTGAAGAAATACCGTTAAAACTTGAATTTATATAGTTTTTCGTACTTGTAAGTTCCACAGTCAAGTATTTTCATCAAATGAAAGTTTGGTTAACAAGGAAGAAAGTATAGAGTTTTGTGTTTATGCTTGATGTATGTTCTATAGTCATTCTTGTTCCGGTTGCTGGTGCTTGTTTGCTTTGATATCTTTTGCTAGCCAAAAACTCTGTACTGAGCAGGAATGCTGCTCGTGCATCCAAACTCCTTGAGCCAAATATCTTTACAGCAGTGTCCACCATACCTACCCATACATGGCATTTCATGCCATTCCAAGTAAATTTGTCATGTGCTACCTTTAAACCTTTAAAATGCTCCTTTTTGTGCCTCCTGTTTTTAGCTCATGAGGAAGTAGTAGGGAAGTTTGTTATATCATGTGTCAAGCAAGGTTATTTCTCTCCTTTTCACCAGATGAGCATGGAATTCGTGCTAATTTAAATTTGTCGAGAGCTGGCCAAGGGTTCCCAGCCTGCAAAATATAAATTCAACCTTCACTAATATCTCCTTCACACATTGTAACTCAGAAATCAGTCAGACATTGGCTAGTGATAAACAAAGGAGAAAGAGAAATGTTCTCGTTACTCTATGGGAGCCCCTCTCACAAGTCTAAAGCCTTGCTTGGTATGGTGGACTAATGGATTTCTTTGCTATAGATTCGTTGACGAAAGCATGCATGTCTCAAAATTGTTTTACTTCTGTTTAATAAAATTTAAAAAGCTCTAGCACATGATTAATCCCTGCTTCCCTCTGCGAAGGGCCTTTCTTTTACTATTTATGTTGAGTCAGTTTTCCTTTTCTCTCTCCATCTACTCAAAGCAAGATTGCAACACTGAATCTGGCTATAGTAGATTATATTGCATCTTTATGCTTAATCATGATTCTTTATGTTGACTTTATCTATAAGATAAGCATGTTGAAAGTTGAAGCAATGCTGAAACTTGCATCTTCCTTTGTGTTGACTTCAAACACTTTTGACAAGAAAATATTACCTTGAAGACTTTCATGTTATGTCAATCTTTATGCTTTCATGTTTCCAAAGTACTATCCATGAAACATTTTGCTTGGATAATGCAACTTGTTTACTCATTGTTTGCTTATTATCAATTATAGACAATTGTTTTGGATCACTTTATTCATATCATGTGCTTTACATTACTATCTTGATCAAGATTATGTGGTAGCATGTCTCATAAAAAATTATCTATTTATCACTTACCTACTTGAGGACGAGTCGAGTTAAGCTTGGAGATGATGATACGTGTCAAACGCATCTATAATTATTTATTTTTCCATGCTAATTATATGCAATTGTTACATGTTTTCATTATCTTATTATATCATTTTTAGCCTTTTTGTCAGAATAACCTATTGACAAGATGCCCAGTGACAGTTTCTTTGTTTTTGTTGTTTTCTATTTCAGAAAATCTACTTCTAAAAATTGTTGCGATTAAAACGCGTCACACGAACACGTCCTCGTGTACCCGCGATGCCGGGGGAGATACTCCGCCACTCGCCTCGCGGGAGACCGACTCAAGGCGCGATACACAAGACAATGAGCCGGCTCTTTTCGAACCAGACGCCCCAGGACCTCGGGAGGGACCCCGTCGGAGGTGGCCGGCGACGATTGGCTGATTTAAGCCGGATTGGACCGCTCTCAACTCGATTGTCGATATTCGTCGAAACTTACGCGAAGTCGCCGAACAACGGAAGCATAAACAAGGGTTGAGGGTAAAAAGTAGGGTTTGGTATTGATTGACGATTGTTTGCTTAGCTTCAATCGGCCGTCACCTCCTACATATATATAGCGAGGCGGCTGGACTTTCCGTACAAGCAATTGTACTTCTACATGGATTACAATTCATAACGTAGGTCGGTTTCTAACTTTAAACTAGGTAAGTTTCCCGGCCTGTGTCGTGTTGGATTCGGACTGCAAGCGCTGTCTCCGGCCCTTCTGGAAAGTTCCCTTTTGCTCTCTCCGGGTCGATCCCGAACTCCTTTTGGCATCACCGACTTCCGTTTTTGGGCTTTGCAAGCACCATCACCTCGCATCTGGCATCTCTGGTGTAGCTTCTGGAATCTTCAGGAAGCACAAATCTTACCTGCACCGGGTCTTGAAAAAGGGTTCTGGCTGAACCGAGTTAACTCCCGCCGGGTCGTCATCCCTGGTCCTCTCCGAGTCGTCAACTTTCTTCCGGGTAAGCTTGAACCTGCGACTCAGTTTTTTATCAAACCGGGTTAACTCATGTCGAGTTGACTTCTGCTGGGTTACCACCGAGTCGCCATTTCCTCCGAGTAAGCTTGATCCGGGACCTGCCAAAAACGGGTGATAACACATGCCCCCCCTGTTTTCTAGTAAAGCTTGCGTACTAGAAAATATCCGGTGTAGAAGATTTGTCTAAGGGCGATATTTAAGCTCATCGGCCATATGTGCGGCTTATGCGGTTTGCCACACACTCGGGTGGAATTTCTTCAAGTACTTCCCGTTGATAGCTCGGGCAGTATGTCGCCTTCCAACGTTTCCACCAGATATGAATTACCGGGTACAATCCTTATGACCCGGAACGGCCCTTCCCAACTCGGTGACCATTTGCCGAATCTTCGGCTTTTTGAACCGATTGGCAATATGACTTTTCAAACCAGATCACCGATTTGAAAATCCTTGATCCGGACTCTTTTGTTGTAAGCTCTTGCTACCCGCAACTTCTCCTTCTCAATGTCCTTCAGAGCCTTGATACGTTTGTCGGCTACCTCGTCTATGTTGTCCATCATCAAATTTTGATAATCCTCGGCCGACAAATCGTTTTGCTTAGCAAACCTCAAAGCAGCCAGATTTATTTCTATCGGTGAAACGGCTTCTTGTCCATAAACTAACTCGAAAGGAGTTACCTTGGTTGCACCATGCCTTGAAATCCGGTGAGCCCACAATGCCTCGGACAGTACCTCATGCCACCTCCTCGGGTAGTCCTGTACTTTCTTCTTAATCAACTTGATCAGAATTTTTTTGCTTGACTCGGCTTGTCCATTGGCTTGAGTGTAATATGGAGATGAACTGAGCATCTTGATCCCGAGTGATTCAGCAAACTGTTTCACCTCCTTGGCCATGAAGGAAGTACCTTGATCTGTAGTGAGAGTCTGCGGAATACCGAATCTGTGAATAATATGCTCTGTAATAAATTGAATTACCTCTTTGTGGGTCATATTCCGGAGGGGTACTGCTTCAGACCACTTGGTGAAATAATCAGTAGCAACCAACACGAACCGATGCCCTTTGGATGAAGCCGGGTTAATCATGCCAATGAAATCCAATGCCCATCCTCGAAAAGGCCACGGCTTTATTACCGGGTTAAGAAGTGAAGCTGGTACTAACTGAATATCTCCGAATCTCTGGCATGCTTCGCATCCCTTGTAGTATCGGAAGCAGTCATTGATCATCGTCGGCCAATAAAATCCGGCTCGTCTGAGCATCCACTTCATCTTGTGAGCCGACTGATGTGTCCCGCATAAACCATCATGAACCTCTCCCATGGCAACCCGAGATTGATCTTCATCCAGGCATTTAAGAAGAAGACCATCAGCTGTTCGGCGATATAACTCGTCATCTATCAAAGCATACTTAAAAGCAAGCCGCCGAATAGCCCTTTCTGTTCTCTGATTCGGGTTCTTCAGATAATCAACAATGGGTATCCTCCAATCAGCTAACCGGGTTCCACTAGATTCTTCTGGAGCCGAATAAGATAACTCGGCTTTCCTTCCATCATCCAGGTTAGATGACCCGTTTCTCCCTCCAGCTTCTGAGTTATTGACAACCGCTAGCATCGGCTTTTCTGCTGTGAGAAATACCCCTCTACTGACATGATAGCCTGATGCCTGCTGTGCCAACTCATTGGCGAGCCAGTTGTCCTGCCTGGAAACATGATATATAGAAAAATAATCCAAAGTTGATATGATATCCAGGCACCTGTCGAGATATGTGTTGAGTGACCCACTATTGCATTGGAAGATCTTGGCCACTTGTTGGACGATAAGCAATGAATCGCCGTATGCCTCGACATGAGTTACGCCTGTGTCCTTTAAAATCTCTAATCCGAATAAAAGAGCTTCATATTGGGCTTCATTGTTAGTGCAAAATAATCAAGACGACAAGAGGCCTCAAAGATATTTCCGTGGGGTGAGATATACACAATGCCGACCCCCTGTCCGCTACTGCAAACTGAGCCGTCAAAATAAAGTTTCCACGGTACAGCCGACACAACATGTATATCGGCTTCTTGCTCTAGATCAATTAGATGTTCAACAATGAAATCGGCTACAACCTGGCCTTTCACAGATTTGAGAGATTCATAAGCCAAATCATACTCGATCAGTCCATATGCCCACTTGCCGATTCGTCCGCTGAGAATCGTCCTATGTATCATGTGTTTGATGACATCGGTTTGACTAAAAACTTTGCACTCACTAGATAAAAGATAATGGCGGAATTTGGTGCAAGCAAAGTAAAGAGACAAGCACAACCTTTCTACAAAGTTGTACCTTGACTCGGCATCCAACAGTAGCCGGCTTAGGTATGTGATGACGTACTCTTGTCCTTCGGCCTCTTGAGTCAATGCTGCTCCAATCACCTTTTCCTCGCAGCAATGTAAAGCCGGAATGGTAGACCAGGACTCGGTTTCCTCAGAACCGGAGGTTTGGACAAGCAATCCTTTATTCGGTCAAATGCCTCTTGCTGTTTTGCCCCCAGGTGAACTCGTCATCAATCTTGAGCCAAAGGATCTGTGTGAACACATCAACTTTTCCAGACAAGTTAGTAATCTATACCTAATAATAAAAGCAATAAGGCTTCCGCGGTTTGGTTTCGTACGTCATTAGATTTGCCCCTATTTCTGATCTAAATTACACCCCTTGCCACCGCAAGTAAAAGAAAATGTTGCTCGCCTCGGCCTCACCCGGACGAGTCCTAAGAGAAAAGGAATACGGAACCACCTTTGACCCAGCCCAGCTGGTGCATTAAGCCGCCCACGTCGAACACGATGTCCCTGTATTTTCGCTCGGCCGCAACAAATCGATCTCGGAAACAAGTGTATAGATCGATCATCTCGGCAGCGAAACCAAGCGATGGCGGACCCGTGTTGCTGGACATGCCCGGTCTCCTCTGGCCAACAGGCAGCAGCCGAGGGCGGGGTAGAACGACTGGCGCTGGCGCGTGACGGCGGCGACACGGCGGAGGTGCTCGTCGGCGAGGACGGGGACGAGGGACCGGTCCGGCGTCGGTGTACGAGGAAGAAGACTCTACGACACGTCAGCGGTCATGGCGGTTGACGAGGCAGAGGTGTCGCGCCAGCCTGATCCTACCAGTCCAGCCCTTCCCTCTCGGAGTCTCCCTTCAGTTGAAGAAGGCAGGGAGCGTACTGAAGGCCTCCACAGCCACAGTACAGAAACCTTAACATCGCCAACGCGGAGGTGACCTGCTTCCAGCCCCGGTGTCCACGCCGAGATCCTGCCCTGTGTCCGCCATCGCCGACTGCGCCTGCTGCTGCGGCGCTGACGCGGCCACCATGGCGAAGCCCCCGTCCATGATGAACCATTGGAACTCTGTCGCTGCAATGGCTGCTCGCCCTCTCTTCCCTGCTCTTCGTCTAAGCACTGTGCCAATTTCAGTATGCTAATGTACAAAACCCAGGAAGTTGCTCCAGCCAGAGAATTTAATCCTTGGATTACTTATTTTTGAAAGAAGTTATCCTCGAATTACCATTTTTCTGTCGCAATCCAGCGGCGACAGTATATTTGAAAATGTGCACTCTTGGCATCTTGCTCCGCTGGTGTGTTGGGCACAGTCAAACTGGGTTTACTGCTTCATTCTGAAGATTCAAATTGTCCAAATAATTGTTTGTCTGCCCGAAGTCCTGATTCCTGAACCAACTAGCTAGGTCATATATATAACATATTACTTAGCCTGGAAGCATCATACGGCACATGTAGATTGAGGGGGTTGAAGCTGCTTCCTTTTCATTGCAGCAGAGTAATAAAATCCTTGCTTGCTTCCTCTCGGAATTGTTCTCTGCTTTAGTCCACTATTATTACCTATATGAACCCTTTTTTCAACGTATGGCTGCCCTGGTTCATAATTCTATAATGAAATAAATATCTAACTGAATTTAAATTTATTCATTTTCTTCCCGCTGTCGCTGAACCGACTAAGAGGTGACGACCATGGCGATCAAGAGGTCGTCGGGGAGGTTTGTTGCATTTCACTTTCATGTTGGCGGACCTCCTGCATGAACAGCTCCACGCGTCAGGCACCATGCTGCAGCTGTACAATATAAGGTATAAACGCATATTTTTCTCTCCCGTTGCAACGCACGGGCATGTTTACTAGTAAACCTTCTCAAATAATTTACCTTGCCTAGGAATTTCTGCATATCCTTTTTACAACTCGGCGCCTGCACTTTCCGGATGGCTTCAATCTTTGCCGGATCAATCTCTATGCCGGATTCATGTATGATAAAACCGAGAAACTTTCCAGCCGACACGCCAAAGGCACACTTCAACGGATTCATCTTGAGCCCATACCTCCTCATCCTTTCAAACGCAAGTCGTAAATCGGCCAAATGATTTAACTCGCCGTACGATTTGACAACCACATCATCAATGTACACTTCTAGTATGACTCCAAGAAGATCATGGAATATCAAGTTCATCGCTCTCTGATATGTGGCTCCGGCAGTCTTCAATCCAAAAGTCATTACTGTCCACTCGAATAAACCCACAAACCTGGGGCAACGAAACGCCGTCTTGGCCGAGTCTTCTTCAGCCATGAATATCTGATTGTACCCCGCGTTTCCGTCCAGAAAGCTAATGACTCGGTGTCCCGAGGCGTCATTGATAAGCATGTCGGCTATCGGCATAGGATACTCATCTTTGGGCGTGGCTCGGTTTAGATCTCGGAAGTCTATGCATGCCCTGATCTTACCGGATCCTTTCTTCTCGACCGACACAATGTTAGAAATCCATTCGGCATACTTGCAAGGCCAAATAAAGTTGGCTTTTAGAAGCCGGCCATTCTCCTCCTTGATCCGGTCATATATTGCTGGGTTGAATTTACGAACCGGTTGTTTATATGGTCTGAAACCGGACTTTATTGGTAACCGATGCTCGACCAGCTCTCGGCTTAACCCGGGCATCTCGTGGTACTCCCAAGCAAAACAGTCCACGTACTCCTTGACTAGCGCGATTAACTCGGATTTATAATCGGCTTCTAAATTCTGGCTTACGAATGTCGGCCTGGGAACAGTGCCATCCCCGATGTCCACTTCATCGAGCGGGTCGGCCAACGTAAAACCTTGTCCCAACTTGTCCATGTCGTCTCGTTCTTTAATTGCTTTACACATATCGTTCCTTTCTGTCCGATACTTGTCCAGACGTTTCTACAGCCACTCGTTGTTGCTGGGATCCATTTACTTGAGCCGCAGCCGATTATCTCCAACCGGCTTTAAGGATACTGGCACGAATCCGTCCCTGGTAGCACTCAGGAAATCGAACCCGGATAAGTCACGTCCCAAAAGACATGTGACATTGGAGTGTTGCCAATCAACAATTGACTCTGCTAAAGCAATACATGCCGAGTTATCAGCATGAACGACTTCAATCTCGTCGTCGATCCATTGTATGAGTTGATGGTGCATGGTAGATGGCACACACTGATTCGTGTGGAGCCAATCTCGTCCGAGTAACGCATTGTAGTTCCCTTGCACCTCGGCAATGAAGAACGCAGTAGCCAAAGTCTTGCTTCCCACTGTGAGCTCCATACTAATAACTCCTTTGTCTTCTACTCCTTCTCCTCCTTCGAACCCGTTCAATACCATGTTTGTCTTCATGAGATCATCATCATCCAATTGTAATTTCTTGAAGACAGAATACGGCATTAGAAGTTACCACAGCTCCTCCATCAACCATCATTCGGGTAACCGGCTTCCCGTTGATATGTCCTCTGACATATAGGGGCTTAAGATGCTTAACCGTTTCCTTGGGTTTCTCGAAGAAAGCATTCTTGGGTCCGAAGTTGATCTGCGCTACCTCGGCTTCTTCTTCTACAGCACGAAATTCAGCAGGCAAATAATATACCATGTTAATGTCCATACCTACCCGAGTTGGCGTGCTCTCGTAGTCCAATAGCTCTTCATCTGGTTGATTTCCCGAGTCATCCATCACCAACTCCGAGTCTCCTGCTGGCTCCTCGCCCATCGAATCATCTGCCGAGTCTTCATTTGCTAACTCGGTATCCGACTCGTCTGATGTCGGCTTATCCTTTGCTTCCAAATCTGTTGCTTCCACTTCATCCGCCCATGATGGGTAAGTAATGGCCGGTACTGCAACTGGCCCTGTTTCGTTGTTCACAGCAAGACTTGGTGCAGTCAACAATGGAATTGGCGGAGGATTCAGCTTTGGTACCCATACATGAGTTGGCACCATTGGCCTTTCATCGTTGAATTTGGCGTCTCTGGCTTGCTCGGCCTCCTTTTCTGCCTTCTCCCGGTTCCTTGCCCTTTGCAGTTTCCGTTTTTGTATCTTCGTTATACCCGACGGGCACCACTTGGGCTGAGTGTATTTTGGATCCCGGGGTTTAGCTACTCGGTTTGGCTGGATCCGGCTTCATGGTTACTAGACGTCGCTCTAGGCACGATAGCAAGTATAGGCTTATCAGTTGCTGGCTCTGCAACTGGATCCTTTAGCTTCAACACATGCGTCCCAATGACCAACGATTTGTCTGGGATCATCCTCTTCTCTATGTCGGATGCCTTGGTTCCCTGCTCCTTGACTCGCCAATATGAGGAATCATCGGGATAGACGAGTCGGCTTTGCACAGTTTGCCGGGTTACTTGACGCTTGGACGCCTCAGCCGACTCTTGACGCTGGTGGCTTCTCTCGGTAGATGGTGACCTTGGTCGCTTCCCATACTGTCGGGTTACCTTTGACCCGGCCTGGCGCACATACTTGTTCAGCAACATATCGAAGGTCGGCTTGATTTTCTTTGGCTTGTACTCAACTTGATTCATCTTCCATTTTCCGACTTCCGGGTTTTTGGGCTTCATGAACCGAGGTTGCCCCCCGAGTTCCGGGTTCCAGTTTCCGGATTCTCTTGCTTGTGGTTGCTGCCCCCCGAGTGTGGAGTTCTTGACGTTGATCTTGATAACTTCCTTTCCATCGGATTGCCGGGTCAACGTAATCTCTCTCCTTGCTTCCTTGACACCGGCTTCTCTCCTGGGCTCACCAATAACCATGTTAGATTTGTTAGCGCCTTCGGCCGCTTCTGGCCGAAGGAGAACTTTCCTTCCCTCGAGATCTAGCATGTTCATTGGGAACGGCTGTGCGTCAATGGCCATGCCGGCAAAGCTTAATCGTCCGTCATTGAGGGCCGATTGAATCTGTCGATGAAAGACATTGCAATCATTAGTAGCATGAGAGAAAGAATTGTGATACTTGCAATAGGCACGGCGCCTTAATTCATCAGGTGACGGTATAACATGATTAACTCGGATCACCTTATCCTTTAACAAGGCATCAAATATTCTATCACATTTGCCTACGTCAAAGCTACATTTTACCTCATCATCCCGGTTTTTACGAACCGGCTTTAGGTCATCACACATAAAGGGTTTGGCCTTACTCGGCCAAACAAACTCGGCTACGTAGACATCGGTTTCATCACCGGAATCGGCATCATATTTGATAGCGTTAAGCCGACCCCTGCTCATCCGATGCGAGTCTTTGGACTCGTTAACTCGGCTTTCATGAGCCAGAGCTCTCTCCTGAACCTGCCCGACAGAGGAGAACTCGTGTCCTTCTAGCTTTTCCTTGAGATACGTCCTTAACCCGTTAAAAACTAAATCAGCTATATCTCTCTCAGTTATCACCAAGCTATAACATCGATTTCTGGTGTTTCTAAATCTCTTGATATAATCGGATACCGATTCATCATGCTTCTGCCTAACCGATGTAAGATGGGACAACTTTAACTCGATTTCTCCGGCATAGAAGTGCTCATGAAACTTTTGCTCTAGGTGAAACCAAGTGTGTATAGAATTAGGAGCTAAAGCTGAAAACCAAGAAAACGCAACCCCGGTTAATGACAAATTGAACAGACGCACTTTGATATGATCATGATTAGCCTCGCCTAATTGAGCTAGATATTGACTAATATGCTCCCATGTCGATTTGTTATCCACCCCATTAAACTTAGAAAACTCGGGAACTCTATAGCCAGGTGGGTAAGGTTGTAAATCAAAATACTCGGGATAGGGTTTAGTGTAGGTCCTAGGTCTCAGCCTAACCCCGAGCTTGTCGTATGCTATCTGGTCCAATTTCCTATTGAATTCTACAACTAAATCGTCCATATGTCCGATTGACTCGGACCAGGAGCAGAATTGGTCACAGGGCCGGATTGCATCCAAGGAGCCGAATTTAGATTCGGCATTGACTCACGACCCGGAATTTGCACCGCTGGTCCCGTCTGACCTGCCGGGTAGGGTGAACTTCGGATCGGAGTCGGACAAGGTAATGCACCAACAATCCGGTTTTCCCTGTTCGGGCTCATCGGTTGTGTGTCCGATGCTTGAGTTTGGGTGGTGTTTTTCTTAGCCTTCTCATGTTCCAGCACAGCATTATAAACAGTATTCGTACCTTGTGAAACATGAAACTGGATCTCGGCTATTTTCTTAGGAGAGAAGATATTGTTACTTACAGCGGGTATGTTGGTGTTGATGTTCAGAGGTGTGTATGCCGGTTCCTTGATCGGCGTGGTTACACCTTGCCGATCTAACTTGAAGCTGGCCAAGTACAACTCTTCGTCTTCCTGTTCCCGCTTGAGTCGCAGTGCCTCGAACTCCTCGCTTCTCTTCATCTTCCACTCATCCAGACCTTGGCGTTGTGCCTCCGACAGATCCTTGAGAGTGGGCTTGATGATATTGTCAGTGGTGATGCCGAATAGATCTGTAGCCTTAGAACCGGTCATTGCTGCCCGACTTAGGTTTAGAGATGTCCCCAGCGGAGTCGCAAAAAGTGTGTTGCGATTAAGACGCGTCACACGAACACGTCCTCGTGTACCTGCGGTGCCGGGGGAGATACTCCGCCACTTGCCTCGCGGGAGACCGATTCAAGGCGCGATACGCAAGACAATGAGCCGGCTCTTTTCGAACCAGACGCCCCAGCACCTCGGGAGGGACCCCGTCGGAGGTGGCCGGCGACGATTGGCTGAGTTAAGCCGGATTGGACCGCTCTCAACTCGATTGTCGATATTCGTCGAAACTTACACGAAGTCGCCGAACAACGGAAGCAGGAACAAGGGTTGAGGGTAAAAAGTAGGGTTTGGTATTGATTGTCGATTGTTTGCTTAGCTTCAATCGGCCGTCACCTCCTACATATATATAGCGAGGCGGCTGGACTTTCCGTACAAGCAATTGTACTTCTACACGGATTACAATTCATAACATAGGTCGGTTTCTAACTTTAAACTAGATAAGTTTCCCGGCCTGTGTCGTGTTGGATTCGGACTGCAAGCGATGTCTCCAGCCCTTCTGGAAAGTTCCCTTTTGCTCTCTCCGGGTCGATCCCGAACTCCTTTTGGCATCACTGACTTCCGTTTTTGGGTTTTGCAAGCACCATCACCTCGCGTGTGGCATCTCTGGTGTAGCTTCTAGAATCTTCAGGAAGCACAAATCTGACCTGCACCGGGTCTTGAAAAAGGGTTCTGGCTGAACCGAGTTAACTCCCGCCGGGTCGTCATCCCTGGTCCTCTCCGAGTCGTGAACTTTCTTCCAGGTAAGCTTGAACCTGCGACTCGGTTTTTGATCAAACCGGGTTAACTCCTATTGGGTTGACTTCTGCTGGGTTACCACCGAGTCGCCATTTCCTCCGAGTAAGCTTGATCCGGGACCTGCCAAAAACGGGTGATAACAAAAATATTCTCGGAATTGGACGAAAATTTACGGGAATTATTTTTACGCCAAGACCAAGACGGAGTCCAGAGGGCAGCCTCGGGGGCACCCCACAGGCTGGGGGCGGCCTGTGGACGCAGCCCTAGGGCCACCCGTGGGTGGGACCCACCCCTGCCCGTGGTGGGTCCCCTCGGCCCCCTCCGATGCCTATAAAATCAATTCTACCCTAAAAATGCCGGGGCGCCGTTATTTTCCAGAAACTCCGTCTCGAAGCCACCGCCACCTCGAAACCTAATTCGGGGAGATTCTAAAGCTGCTCCCAGCACGCTGCCGGAGGGGAGATTGATCCCAGAGGGCTCTAGATCGCCATACCTTCCGTCGGGATGATGCGTGAGTACTTCCACCTTGGACTACGGGTCCATGGCAGTAGCTAGATTGTTGTCTCTCTCCCTTGTGCTTCATGTTTATGATCTTGTGAGCTGCCCTACATGATCAAGATCGACTATTTGTAATGTTATATGATGTGTGTGTTGGGATCTAGTGGATTATGAAGTTATAATCAGATTGTGAATGTTTCTTATATGTTAATTTATGTTCTTTCATGCTCTCCGATGTGTGTAGTTGCTTTGTCCAAGTGATTGCTTATGTCTCCAAAAGAGAGTATTTATGCTAGATAGTTGGTTCATGCCCCCTCTTGTGCCTGGGCACGAGTGACAGAAACGTCTAAGGACGAGGGTGTGCTGTTGCGACTAAGGGTAAAACAGCGGTGTTTATGTCTATATGATTATGAATATTGCTTACATCATACACTTTACTTAATGCAAATGTTTGTTGCTTGCAACTTAATACCGATGGGTGACATGCTGGATAGCGATCCCTAGGTGGACTTTTTAGACAAAGATTCAGTTGGATGACGGTCTTTGTTCCTTGTTGTGATGCCTACATTAATATTACAATGAACACTTTTATGTAGCTAGATTAAGTTTGTGTCATAATCTTGTCAATTGCCTAGTTGTAATTTGTTTACCTGTCATATGAGTATTTTATTTATTGGAGAGACACCACTAGTGAACCCATGGCCCCCGGTCCATATTTTCACATTGGTTACAACCTAGTTTACTTGCTTTTCATATTCACTTGCTTGCTGGTTTGTTTCCATAAATCCATTTCACTACACTATACGTTTAACCGCTTTGTTTTCAGCAGACCGGGAAGATTGACAACCTTTCTGTCGTTGGGGGCAAAGTAACTGTTTGAGTGTGTGCAGGTCCACGTTCGTCAATGGTACATGTGAGAGCGCTGACGTTCACCTCGTTGTTGATTTCAAAGTCCTACTGGTTCGATAAATCTCGGTGCTTAATTGAGGGAAAACTGCTACTTGCTACATCCACG
The DNA here is from genome assembly GCA_012064385.1 of Puccinellia tenuiflora. Lineage (NCBI taxonomy): Eukaryota > Viridiplantae > Streptophyta > Magnoliopsida > Poales > Poaceae > Puccinellia > Puccinellia tenuiflora. The sequence continues at coordinate 181,011 of QRDG01001438.1, forward strand.
CCTTCGATTGGGGCACCACCCAACTCTACCAACATCATCAGGCATCAATGTTATAAACATATGTATCTCTACTATCAAGATTCAATAGAAATAAACCATTCACATAAGGTGCATGACCATAAAAATATATTACTCATACAAATAGAAACTCCAAAGTTCTCTGATTTAAATGAATAACAGTTTCGCGACAAACAAGATCCAGATATAATGTTTGCTTAACGCAGGCACCAAATAACAATTATTGAGGTCTAAAACTAATCCGGAAGGTAGACGGAGAGGGAGCATGCTGACGGTGATCACATCGACCTTGGATCCATTTCCAACGCGCGTCATCACCTCATCTCTCGCCAAGCACCGTATATTCTGCAGGTTCTGTTTCGAGTTACAAAAGTTAGCAATCGAACCAGTAACAAATGCCTAGGCACTACTACGAGCACTTGTAAGATACACATCAATAACATGTACTCCCTCCGTTCCACAATATAAGATGTTTTAAGTGTTTCACATGTTGTCTAGATTCGGACTAAAAGGAATGGAAAGAGAATGGACATATACACTAAAATATGTCTAGATACATGTGGTCCAAATATGAATGTGGAAAAAGCCTAAAACATCTTATATTGTGGAACGGAGGGAGTATATCACATATAACTTTGACGATCTTGCCAGCCATCTTATCTTCCAGAAACTTTGGGCAGTTCCGCTTCCAGTGGCCAGTCCCCTTGCAGTAGAAGCACTCAGTGTCAGGCTTAGGGCCAGCCTTGGGCTTCTTTGCAGGAGCAGCAACTGACTTACCAGCCTTACTGAAGTTACCCTTCTTTCCCTTCTTCTTGAAACTAGTGATCTTATTGATCATCAACACTTGATGCTCTTTCTTGATTTCAGAAAGAGTTTTCTCAATCCATTGCATATTATAGTTCATCACGGAGCTCTTGTAGCTTGGTGGCAGTGACTGGAGAACGCGGTCAATCCCCAACTCATTGGGAATGACAACACCCAGCAGGCCCAGATGATCAGCATACCCAGACATTTTGAGTATGTGTCGCTGACGGAGATGTTCTCTTCCATCATACAAGTAAAGAACCTGGAGGAGGCTTCGTACCTCTCCACCTTGGCTTGAGTCTGATAGATCATTTTCAATTGCTCAATTATCTCTTAAGCGTCATGGTGCCCAAAACATTTTTGGAGCTTTGTTCCTAAGCCGTAGATGAGGCTGCACTTAACTATAGAGCGGTCCTCAACACGGGTCTGCCAGACATTTGTAGAGAGACACGTTTTGGCTCCCGAACTCATCCCTTGTGTGCCAGCTATTGAATCCTCATGTTGTTGGTTATCTATCACGTGAGGTGGAGGGGCCGCGTTGTAGGTGCGATTGGAGGCGGAGGTTGGGTCCGAGAGTGTTGATGGCCTCGTGCTTGTTGTAGTTCACACCCAGCGGCAGCAGAGCAGCCCACGAACCCATCCACAGGCACCTTCTGAATCCCAACTGAATCCTTTTTTCAAACCGCCTCTCGACCGAATCTCGACCATGAGTCTTCCAGTCGAGCCGTGCCACAGCTCGGCAGCTGGCTGGTGCGCGTGGGATGCGGATGGCCTTCTCCACCGTCGACCTAATACTGACCATGGTATTAGCTTTCAATCTCCGACGGGCAGCTTGCCAGCGCCACGCGCAGCGACCGCACGACAGCATCTAGCTGATCCATTGCGCTGCCGTCTCGTTCTCCATGATAATGCCCAACCCCGCCGCCCGTGCTTCTACTATTGGTGCGGCACCGGCCTAGAATCGTGCTGCCGCGGCCTTTCTCGGGGAACTGCCGCCGCCACCGCGTCGAGAGCTGTCTCGGTCTGGACACCGAATTAATCGATCCTCTCTCTCGATGTGACGAGTTTGTTAGGGATAGTCGACACATACATTATATAGAAACGTGATATGAAGGAACCAGACTCTGATCGGACTCTGCTCGAAAGACATAAGCAACAGGGATACTCTTTTTTTTTCTTTTTTGAACAGGGGAGACCAGTTTTTTGACCGGTTTGTTTGGTGATTGAATTATTAACGATGGAAGAACGAAGGAACCATGTACGAAACAAAAGCAAGGTAGGAAACACGGAAATCTTAGGGCTCGAACAGTTTTTCTGACTTACGGGTGGCGTTGGTGGGTAATTATTTACAACTTTTAGGGACAATTTTAATGACATACCAAACCAAACCGCGGAAGCCTTATTGCTTTTATTATTAGGTATAGATTGTATACTCATGCATTCCTCTATTGATTAGTTTTTGTTGGTAGCTCCACTTCCGTATGGCTTGGGCGCCATGGGCCTGAGCACCAACCCCTTGCCGTCGAGTCTCTCCTCGACGCTGTAGGGCATGTACATCCTGAACACCTTGTCCCACGTCACGAAGAACATGTCATAGGGGTTGTACCTGCTGCCGCGCGGCATGTCGAGCACGCCGTGGTACGCGGCGCTGTTCCAGAACGATTGCAGGCGGCGCGGCAGGAGGCACAGGCCGCAATGGTTGTCGATGCCCTTGACGGTGTAGAGCGAGAGGAAAATGGCCATGGCGTGCCGTGACGAGGAGGACAGGCCGGAGACGAGGGTGGCGAGCGTGGCCCCACCCGTCTCCGAGATCAGGGCCTTAAGCAGATGGCGCCAAACGCGTAGGGCACCACGATGCGATGGTACCAGGAGTGGGGCGCCCAATATTGTGGCGTCTCCAACATGCACTGCTAACGCCAAACTTAGTAGCGTGTAAAGATTTTGCAAGTTGGAGTCTCCTATATTTTTCGGAAACCATGAATTTTTAGACACTGTTTGGAGCTGACGTTCCCACAATCTTAGCAGGTACTGACAGCAGACAGAACCTCCGACTATTTTTCTGTCAATGTGTCAACCTATGAGGCGTGAGTCGTGTTCGATGAAATAGCTGTGAAATCGACTAAGTCCTTGGACATACGCCTCTATACGAGGCGCCTCCGCCGATATATTGACCGGCCGTTGACCTACTAAGACTCCAAGGTTTGAGGCGTGTCGGTGGCTCTGGGGCGCCGCACCCTATGGCGTTTAATTTAATTTAGGGGAGGGCCCATAGCCGGTTGAAAGTTTTTTTAGGGGTCATTAGTGGCTGATAGATTTGCTAAGGGCCATTTAGAACCAAAGATACTCATCATCACTTCTAGAGGGCGCCCCCTACTACAAGTATACCATGAATGATGCACTACATCTACTAGGCACGCTTCTTTTGGGCTTGTGTTTATGCATAAAGCGGCTTATGGGTTTCGGTAGGTATAATCTGCGGTGGATAGAAACTCCTAAATACTATTGGGAGACATCTTTTAAACTTCTCAAGTTTAGTTTATTTCACGTGTTTAGTTGTGAGATGTCGATAACACCCCTGAATCCGATATGTGCAGCTGTATATATATAGTTCACGAGAGCAGTTGCATACCAAGCTACGCATACAAATGCAACTTACATACTTATTGACTATACTAAAGGCACACAAAGATGTGTGGTACATTACACGACCGAAAACACATAAGCTAGCAAAACGACAGAGTACACCATATACATGCGTGGGTGTGCATGCTGTAAAAAAAACAATGCTTTAAAAAAATATTTTTGGTTGGCCAATGAATTTTTTTTGTATAGGTCACCATAAATACTATTCCATGACCAAATTTTGCACGTATGTCGACATTTTATATATGTTTGGTGAAATTTATTTTCATATTTTTTTTCTTGAAATGTTTTACTATTTTAAGAACTAGCAAGGTGGCCCTCGCAAATGCGAGGGCATTCTCGGTGAACATTATTGTTTCATGGATACTAAAAGTATGAAATATAAATGGGATGGTTCTATGGTCACCACAAATATTATGTTAAATAGAAATGTGGAAAAAGTTTGAAACCATTTAATTTGTGGTTGAATATTTGTTGCGAGATTTCTACAATGCCATGTCATCATATTCTACAAAGTAGTGTTTTTTGTAACACATGTAGTGCTATTTTGATGTATTTTTACACCCTTCCTACTGTTATCTTCAATCCAGATGACATACACTCTGACTCGCGTGTATAATATAACTATCTCGACTCAGATTGCTCATAATTTCTAAAGTCATAAATTTATTGTATGACCTCGATCATCTAAATAATCTCTACTAATGCCATGCCTTCATATCTTAGTATATATTAATTCGAGTGGATCCGTATGTTCATCCAGCACCGTATTATGATATTTCTCCAATCAATACTAATAATTTCAGTGCTCTCGAAAAATTTGTAATCCATCCAAGATCTCCAAATTTGCCACTCTAGGAGTGAATCATGTATGATTAAACATCGCCTAATTAAAGAACACTTAAGTACTTAATAAATATGGATTATGTTTATAAATATTACAAATTTTGTAATTGTGCACCCTCTCGTCAAGGGTATAAATATTTGTTTTGATTTCTTGTTTCAAAGTGCGTACCCGATCTCAGTTTTGTACTTTCAACTTATTTTCTCTAACAATACTGACTTAAGTAAAGGCATGTGTTCCACGTGTTAACAATTAATAACTAAGAGCTAAGTTCTAGATGTTCGGTCAATATTTCAACCTTTCTCTCTTACACTTCTCCAAGATTTAAATGAGATATTAATTGCCCATACCTAAGTCCTTTTTTTTTGTAATGTCATGGCTCTATACGCTTTCTTTGATTCTAATTTTACTTCGATGCATCTGCCTCTTCTAAATCACAATGTCATTTTCTCTAAATATTCATCAAAACTATCTAAAACAAACTGACATGCTTGTACTATCAGATAACACATGTTCTTTGTGAACGTTCCCTTATTGTTTTGTGTCAATTTTCATATTACTATCATGATAACATGTTCTTTGTGAAATGTGATGTGAGAATGTCCAAAGATTCTCTCTCCACAAATTAGCTAAATATATCTCCCCAAATAGTAATCATTTTCGGCCATTACAGAAATTTAACCATGTAAAAGTTAGTAGGGATTTGTATGCCTGTCGTTATATTCCATACTCCATTAAACTCAAGAATTTCAAAGTATTGGTTTAGACAACTTAGCGATTCTTTCGACAAATTCCTTTCATGTTTTATTGGAAAAATAATGTTCTCAACGGTCGATAGTTATCATAGTCCCAAGTTTTGGACTTGTAAACCAATTACATGGATTTTCCTCTAACTATTGGCATAATATTTGACATATTTGTTTCTAATAGAAACATTTGTTATATTGCTGTATGTACAAATAATATACTTGCAAAGTATTAAGTACATTTTTTGACATGATACACACTTAATAACTGTAACCTACCTTCTCATCTGCTAAAATCGTATCAATTTGAACAGGTCCATCATTAGATAAATTAACTGAGTCTCATGTTATAAAATAGCGCAGCAGAAAGTAGATCAACAAATAACAAGAACACGGATTTTTACGTGGAAAACCCTTACGGGTAAAAACCACGGCACGCACGAAGGCGTCTCACTATAATTGGGAGGAGTATTACATACACGAGAGGACAAACCCTTCTCGTGCTATCAATGAGGCTCTACCTCTTTCTCTCTCTCTCTCTAATCTATGACTACCTGGACCTATATATAGTGGGGCAAACAACTCTTTTCTTGGCGGACACGAAACAGAGTTGTAGTCAAACGCCGTAGTCCGATAGGACTCCATCTATAATACAACAAGTGTATGGGATTCGGAACACAATAAAATAACACTCCACCTTGGACCGAAATCCCTTACAATAGTCATAGCTAGCATCAACTCCTCAATTAAAGTCATCACAAGTAATCCTTGTCTTCAAACGTCCATAGGACTAATACACTTCTCACGAAGTCACATTGAGCAAATCAATCGGTAGGTCGTCCAGTAAACAACACAGTTGTCAACAAAGCAGACATACGAAGCTTGGGTCTTCCCAACAAAAGTCTGAGTCTGTGTCACTGACCTCAAAAACCGAAACTACTCAATCATCAAATGACATAAGTCATCATATCTCCTGTGGTGCCTGAACGAGCGCATAGCTCATAGTGCAACAACTTGGTGCACATAACATTGTGAAGAACTCATATCATGGAATCTGAACGTGCTACAAAACCAAGAGCACAAACCTCGGCAAACAATACTCATGCAAGAGCATCTGGTGTGGACGGCATCTCGTACACCCAAAACTGTCGACGGTTAATGAAAAATCCATGACATGGCCAAAACTGTCCTTGTAGAACAACTGTCGGATGAAGGAACCTCCTGAACTGCAACGGAGCTTAAACTCTGCAATAGACCCCTCTTAAAAGAGCAAAGACAACTCAATTGCACTGAACCTTAACAGTGCTAATGTTGTAGTATCTAGCAGAAACAAATCTCCTTCTGGCATCTCAACTGATCCTCATCACGAACATAATATCAAACAAAACCTTCACATGCATAACAGCAATACTTGGAGAGCAAAAGTATATGCTGGCTACCAACAGGCTTAATAAATACCTCCTCCATAATCTCCTTTTTTTCTGATAACTGTGTTCATCATATAATTGCAGCAATATATCTCCCAACAGGCTATAATCCAAAAACTCCACCTTGAACAGAAAACTAACCAGTATATCCTCAAACGGCTTACGCCAACAATGTCCGCATCTTGACTTGCCACAGGGTAAACCTTGTGTCACGGCCCAACAACGATAGATCATACTCCATAACCATGAGCAGATAAATCCGTACACAAGTAGTACAAGCCAAATAAATATTCCTTACAGAATTAAACTTGCGAACAAACAACTGAGAAAATAGCACCTGGTAGCTGATTGGGTGGATGTAGCAACACGGATATTTTCCTGATACACTTGTAGTGCACGTACCAATTTGGAGATGAAAAATCAATCTGAACTAGTACTCTGATCTCAACTAGTACTCTCGAGACTTCAATGCTTCACGTGAAGCTAGCAGCAGCACTAGGTAGCAGATTGCTTTGATTACCTTGCCTTGGGTCTTGATCCAACAGAGCTGACCGGTGGAATTTATTTGCTTGTCCATCAAACAGGTATGCTGCTTTGAAGCACGGACGAAATCCATCTAATCGTCTGTGTCTCCTCGATCGGTACTCCACGCAAGGAATTGGAAACCGACTAGAATAGGCGGCGGATCCGAACCGATCTGAAAGAGGCTTGCACACAGACAGGAAAATAGAGAACGGCTCGGGCGATCTCGGCGGATTGGAACGGCAGCGAAAAACAAATCTTACGAGAGGCGGCGCAATGGATGCCCAAACGAAAAATCGTAAACTCTCTCAGATCTCGTAGATTGGATCTCACGAAATACCTTAATAAAGCTGCATGATGCCGCAAGACTGCGGCTGTTGATCCAATCGAGGATGAACTGCGCGATGCTGCCCCGGGAGCGCAGCGGGAAGTCTCCCGGGATAGCGGATCTTGAAACCTCAAGGTCTGATACCACTTGTTATAAAATAGCGCAGCAGAAAGTAGATCAACAAATAACAAGAACACAGATTTTTACGTGGAAAACCGTTACGGGAAAAAAACCACGGCACGCACGAAGGCGTCTCACTATAATTGGGAGAAGTATTACATACACGAGAGGACAAACCCTTCTCGTGCTATCATTGAGGCTCTTCCTCTTTCTCTCTCTCTCTAATCTATGACTATCTGGACCTATATATAGTGGGGCAAACAACTCTCTTTCTTAGCGGACACGAAACAGAGTTGTAGTCAAACGCCGTAGTCCGGTAGGACTCCATCTATATTAAAACAGGTACATGGAATTCGGGACACAATAAAATAACATCTCAAAGCCTTATATGACCTAAACTTAAATTGATCAGGTCTCGGTTGTGTTAGAAAATGCACTTATCACTGTAGGTGACATACCTGCGGAGGCTACAAATTAGGTGAAGTAAAAATGTTAATATACCACAGTTAGTTTTTCAACAACTACATCTATGAGTTCCCACGATTATGGCCAAACTGATGACCTAGTAAAAAGGACTAATCAGTACATCTTACTTAGTAAACACGACTAATCAATAAGAAATGATTGATATAATTTTACTCGAAATAGACTTACCTGCTAGTACATCTAGGCTGGTGGCAGCCCGCTGATGCAAATTGATTTAGGACAATCTCATGGAATCGCCGAGAGCTTTTCTTTCTCTCTGTTTAGTGGAAGGAGTAATGCGACGTGTGTGTGCAAAAAAAAAAAAAAAAAGGGATAAATTTTCTTACTTCCCACGTGATGTACTAATTGGCAAATTTGTAACGTGTTGGAATAGTGTACGTGTATTTTTTTTCTTTAGCGAACATAGTTTTTGTTTTCGAAAGTAGTGAACAGAGAAATTGTGTACGTGAATCCTGAAATCACCATCCGTGGTAACATGGGTACGTAAGAGAGACCTGCCATACATGACACGGTAGAGTCGTTACGTGACATGGTTATCTCCTGCAATACGTAACGCGACATGTTTGAGTCATTACGTGATACGGTTCATATTTCATTAAATCTGAACCACAAATAATTGATCCAACTATCAAAATTAATTGAAATGATGTGGCACAACGTGGTGTCTCTATTCTAGACCCTTATATTGCTTTTATTATATAATAGAATAGATTTTTAAATCAAACATGAAGTACTTGTGAATTTCTGATATAAAGACAGACTACCTAGCTTTACAAGATACTCCCTCATTGCCATAATAAAGCGCATATGAGCTTTTTTAAAGTCAAACAGTGTAAACTTTGACCAAATTTATTGATAAAATTATGTGTTTACACACAAGAATCCATCATACATTACACGACTGAAAACAAAAATAAAAATACATAAACTAGCAAAACGACCGAGTGATTTACACATAACATATATTTGTGCATGCCGTTATATTGATTAGTTTTTGTTGGTGGCGCCACCTCCGTACGGCTTGGGCACCATGGGCCTAAGCACCAACCCCTTGCCGTCGGGCCTCTCCTCAACGGTGTAGGGCATGTATATACATGCATATAGTTCTCGAGGACAGCTACATATATTACATCACTAAAAACACATAAGCTAGCAAAACGACAGTGATTTACGCATTACACTGTATACTTGCATGCATGATGTTATTGATTATATTTTGTTGGTGCCGCCACCTCCGGACGGCTTGGGCGCCATGGGCCTGAGCATCAACCCCTCGCCGCCGGACCTGGCGTAGGGCATGTGCATCCCGAACACCTTGTCCCACGTCACCAAAAACAGGTCGGAAAAAATATACATGCGTGGGTGTGCATGCTGTGAAAAAAAAAACAATGCTTTAAAAAAATATTTTTTGGTTGGCCAATGAATTTTTTTTGTATAGGTCACCATAAATACTATTCCATGACTAAATTTTTTGCACGTATGTCGACATTTTATATATGGTTGGTGAAATTTATTTTTATATTTTTTTCTTGAAATGTTTTACTATTTTAAGATTTTTAAATCAAACAGGAAGTACTTGTGAATTTCTGATATAAAGACAGACTACCTAGCTTTACATGATACTCCCTCATTGCCATAATAAAGCGCATATGAGCTTTTTTAAAGTCAAACAGTGTAAACTTTGACCAAATTTATTGAGAAAATTATCTGTTTGCACATAAGAATCCGTGATACATTACACGACTGAAAACACAACTGAAAACACATAAACTAGCAAAACGACCGAGTGATTTACACATAACACTGTATACTCGTGCATTGCGTTATTGATTAGTTTTTGTTGGTGGCGCCACCTCCGTACGGCTTGGGCGCCATGGGCCTAAGCACCAACCCCTCGCCGTCGGGCCTCTCCTCGACGGCGTAGGGCATGTACGTCCCGAACACCTTGTCCCAGGTCACGAAGAACATGTCGGAGAAGTTGTACCTAAGGCCGCGCGGCATGTGGTGCACGCCGTGGTACGCGGCGCCGTTCCAAAACGATTGCAGGCGGCGCGGCAGGAGGCACAGGCCGCAGTGGTTGTCGATGCCCTTGACGGTGCAGAGCGAGAGGAAAACGGCCGTGGCGTACGGTGACGAGGAGGACAGGCCGGAGACGAGGGTGGCGAGCGTGGCCCCGCCTGTCTCCGAGATCAGCGCCTCGAGCAGGTGGCCGTAGATGGCGCCGAACGCGTAGGGCACCACGATGCGGTGGTGCCAGGAGTGGAGGTGCCGGTAAATGAACCGGTTGCGGTGCGCCAGCCGGTGCCACGCGTACCGGTACCCGTCGAACACCAGCACCGCCACCGCGATCTGGCGCGCCGCCGTCAGGTACGAGGTCGCGGCCGTCGTCGTCGCTCCTCCTCTTCCTCCTGTAATCTGTGCATATATGTACGTACAGAGTTAACGCGCCGATCAATGGGAGACATGTCTGCACGAATTATTGATGGGGAATTACGTACCAGGGTGAGCAGGACGACGGCGGCGAGCTGCATAGCGTGCTGCATGAGGATGTTGGCGAGGACGGCACGCTTGGACACCATGTTCTTGGTCTCTTCTTCGGCCTTGGTGTTGAGCCTGTACTTGTCCATGACCCGCGCATGGCCAAGCGCCATGTGCACGCCGGAGTAGGCCCAGTACACCAGGATGGGCACGACGCCGGCCACAGCGTCGTCGACGGACAACCCCCTCGACACCGCCACCATGTCGATCGATAATACGTGCACGGTCGATGTGTTTTTCGTATACGGAGTATAGCAACTTGCTAGGTGTATGTAACGATTGGTTGATGTCTTGTACTGTGTGTCTGTGTGAGTAAAGCTAGTGCGATCCGTTGTGTATTTATATATGCATGGATGCCATCTTTTCTATGGAGTTCAACTATTTGACCGGATGAAATGTCAATGTACGTGGTTGCCATGTTTGATCGATCGCGCGCTGTGAAACCTGGACGGGGTTAAATGGGGTCCTTGGTCTTCAGTTCAGTAGTAACTTCGGGAAGAATTGTCAATTGGTACAAAGAAAGACAGCCAAGTGGTCAACGGACCAAGAACTGATATAAATGGACCTTCCAAAACGAACTTGTGTACAAATGGACCTTTCACAAAAAAGGAACTTGGAATAAAATAAATAGAACAATATTGCTACTGAAAACAAAAGAAATCTTCCCTTCAGGATAAAATAGCAGAAAATAAATTCATATGATAGAAATTATTATTACAAAATTCGAAGAGCATCTCTATTGATAGCCCCCATATACCGTCGTACATCGCCCGTTTGGGGGTGTCCGGACCAATTGTTCGGACGTTTGGGGGTGTACAAAGCCAGAAACGCCACCGGTCTCCACATAAGACGTCGTAGGAGAGGATTGGTCGCCGGTCGAGAGAGGAGCACCGACTTCCTCTGGATAAGCGTGCGCGAGAGAAGAGCGGCGGGTAGGAGGAAGGTGTGTCGCGGCGAGACACAATGCTGACGGGGGGTAGCAGAACGCTGACGGGGGGTAGCAGGCCGCCATCGGAGCGAAGCAGCGACATGACGACCCTCGCTCATGGGGAGCAGCGACGTGAATTTGTGAAGGAGCAGCCGTCGTCGCCGAGCTCGACGGCGCACCATGGACTTGCGAGGGATCGATCGAGACGGTGTTAGGGTGGTCGAGCCCCTGGGAACTCAACTGCATCGGTGCTAGACTTCGGTCGGGCGGGTGCGTGGTCGTGCAAGGAGATGGAGGAACGTCGACAGGAAGGGGGCCATGTGTGTGGTAGGTTGACTTTTTCCTCTGTCTGGTGCGCCAGCCAGTGCACAAAAAATCCAACGTGAGAGCGGTGTGACCTCCTAATGTTGGGACGTAGCTAATGTACGCTGTACATTCATCGGTATCGTGTTGGTACGTTCATCTTGCATGTCCAGTGCCGGTATTGAAGAATGGAACATACGCGTACGGCCTGAGGTGACAAACAGAATCGTGGAGGCTCCGACGTTTTCAGGCGTACAGCCTGAGGTGCCAAACAGAATCGTCAAAGTCCATATCCCATCCGAGAAAAAAGGGCCATATCCTATCCTATTGGTCACGCCGGCCGACAGAGACTAGGAAGCGCGAATATCTATTGGTCGACCGATAGCCCGGCATCCCTGCTTGCTCGCTATACGAAGGTTTTTTTTTTTCAAAATGGACCCTGGCATTAAAAGAAACACCGAACGGTACGAAACGTCTCAACAAAACGAAAATTACAACGAAATTGTTGAGATGTACTTCGTCTTCAACCTCCAGGCCGTGTCGACGGTGCGCCGCCACTGCCGCTCCTCCTAGAGTCGGCGTGACGTTGTTGATTGCGGACAGGAAGTCGCCGAACGGGTCAAGAAGACCACATCCGTCCCAGAGCCGAAGAAGGATGAACCGCCGATGAAGCTTCACGACGATCCGGAGACCGCCACCGCCAGAAGATGTCCTCGAGAACCACACCACTCCCACGAGCTTCTTGACGTCGCCGCCGAGATGGGGCTGAATCCGGAAAGACATTATTGCAAGAGGCGTCACCGCCACTAACAGAGCGCAGCCCCAACAAATCTGGACACTAAAACGAGAAAAAATAGAGCCCTCTCGTCGACGAGGGCCGAGACCCACCACGCCTCCATGGCCCGAAGGCCACAGAGGCGGGGCAGACCTGCGGCGGCGCCGACGGGAGACGGGACTTCAGATCCGATCGCCTCTCCTGGGGCAAGAGACGAAGCGGTACGCCGGATTTATTAAGGGCAGAACGATTCAGTCAGACGTGAACCACTTGTGGGGTGGCCCGCTGTACGAAGCTACCAATACCGTCGACCATGGTTGTTGGATACTCCGACAGATGTCACTTGTTAGCAACTGACAACACTAGCGGATTAGCCAATCATCATTTCTCCCATTCCCGCATCGGGCCTGCCGAGGAGTGGAGCCATGTAGACCCAGATCCTAGGTTTGTTGTCCTTGTTCTTTATAAGAATGTTATCAAATTATGAAAAGGTATTTTGCCTCCCTAGCTCAACTGGTAGTTTTATTTATTTAAATTTAAAACTATATTTATAAGTTAAAAGAATCTAAAACGCAATTATGGGTGTAGTCAATGATGCATCCTACAAGTATACAAAATCACAATGCAAATTTTTGTATTATGAGCTACATAAAAATGACAAAATATTGTGTATTTTAAATTTTGAAAGTGTGCATATTCAGATCCACACATTCATATTTTTCATAGATTAAAATATAAATTATTTCAATTTGAAATTTTACACGTGTGGGATACATCATTGACAATATGGTTTTTAATTTTATAATAAAGAATTCACTAGAGCTCGGGAGCCACAGAAATCTTCATTCACCAAATTGTGAGTATATGTGGCATGCCCCCACCCCCAACCCTCACGCATCAAACCAAGAGCGTAGGCTCCATCACCTTGTTGTTTCCCTATCTTATCCCTCATCTGCACGATGACTTCCCCGCTGCCCTCTTCTTCCTGACGCGCATCGGTGGATTTAGAATTTTACTAAAGGGTATGATAAACACAAAAAATCACATTAAATTCGATATAGTCTATTTTGGTATCAAAGAATGTATCCCAAAAAAATCACATGCATTTTGGTAAGTTTGATTTTAGTAAAAGACGTGTAGGAAATCGTGTAAGCTAATAAAAAACGTATGTTGGCATCACGGCACGGCCATGTCAAAATATTTGCAAATTTTCATAGAATTTATACATCTATTTTTTTATTTGACAAAAAAAATATCCATACTTGTTGAAAATAATTAGCACTTTATATAATTGTGTATTTATATGTACCAAAATTTATAAGTAAAGTTTTGTTTCTTATTTACTAAACATGTGCTCGTGTGCACTTTATAATTTACAAGACCTCAAGCTAGCAACATATTATTATGGCAAAAGTAACAAAGGTATCAATATACGGTAAATACAATACATCCTACTATTTTTGCTCAAAAATATAAAAAGAAGAGGCTCAAATTATAATACACGGGAACAAGAAAATACTAGCAAGGTGCAAGATAAGAGTAATAGCTGCAATATGTCGACCCATGACCCTAACCAAAAGTACTAGTACTTCATCATGGATTCTTTTAGATGGCCAACTAGTAGTACACATATAGTTGAATAGTTTTAGTTTTAATAACAGGTATGTGATATGCACGGACGTACCTAGGCCCCAAGGTATGTCGTGGCCCACCCGACATACCCTTTGGGGGCGCCCTTGCCGTCGTGCCTCTCCTCCACAACCTATATATCCCCCCAACACCTACCGTCAGACTCACCATCCGGCGAGCTAAGGTCAGCAACGACGCGACAACTGCCAGGAAGCCGCATCGGAGAAAGTGGCATCAAGGATTGAGCAATTCGGTGTCGAGCAAGTCACTTAGGGATGGGGTGTGGGGTGCCGACGGCGTCGGAGAAAAGTGGGTGGCGGAGAACCCTCGAGGGAAGGCCGAGGGGAGCCGATGAACAGCTTCGAGGAGGAAGGTGCATGAGGCGCTCGAGTGATGGAGGAAAGCGAACCGGCATGCGGTGGTTGCTGGTGGGTGGAGGTGGTGCGGCCGACGAGCGGATCCCTTTTTCCTCCTCCCGACGGCGAGTCTTCTTCGCCACACTATGTTCTGATAGGTTGTAGGCACTTGGTCGGAATAAACATGGGCATGGGAACGTGCGAGCTAGCATTGCCCCATGCCATTTTCCATACGACCCCCATAAAGGGTCGGGTTCCACGAGTGCTTTGGGGGACAGGATCCATGGAGCCTTTTAAAAAATCAAAAATGATACTTCTAACTTTCAAACAGTTCTAGATTTAGATAGTGATGACTTCTACTAGTGTGCGGAAATCTAGTGCAAAATATTAAAGAATTTGGGTTGTGTAAAAATGACAAGTTTATGAATATGAGGGTGTGAACAGTAATTTGTCATTTGTGGGTGGACTGGACTACACACTATTTGGTGTTGAAGTTTTGCAGGGCCATGGAATATGCCATTGTCAATATTTAGGATTTTCTGGGGAATTTTTTGAAAGTTTAAAATGCCAATTTCAAAAAACAGAAAGGCTCCATGAGGCCATGCTCCAAAGCGGCTTTTAGCAAGTTCCACTATGATTTCAGATAAAAGGACAGACGGACCAGCATCCATGTGCAAATTAAAAGAAGAAGACGAGGTCTGTAGAGGGCGCCCCTTACAAGCGCCCAGGACTACACGTCTACACCCAAGCATAACTTAGGCCGGGCCTAGAAAAAGCCGATGTTCAACGCTCAGGCCCGAGCCCGGCCCAACCAGACTATCAGGCCGTATAAATTAGACTCGAGCCCGGCTCGAACATGGAAAAAGGCCGGTCCAAACAGCCCGGTTCGACCCGAGCCTAAATCATATTTTTGGCAAGCCCGAGCCCGACCGATGGCATGGCCCATCACGAGCATAGTTTTAAATATATAAGTATGCCATGATGTGATGCATCTATTAGAGCATCTCTAGCAGTGACCGAAAACACCGGAACCAAAAACGCATTTTTCAGTTCGCGTTTTGCGCGTTTTACGGGCTGAAAACGGCTGCGGCAGAGCAGAAACCGAAAGCCGAGCGGTAAAACAGAATATTTGTTTTACCGCTCGGCTTTCGGTTTCTGTTCTACGCGCAGCTGTTTTCAGCCCGTAAAACACATATTCCTCCACATTTCAACAGATATGTATCATTCGACTTTAAAAAATCAATATAAAGTAAGAATATTGTTTATTCTACAATACAAACTTAATCCAAATTACAATAATGGTTTAAATTACAACCCAAATAAATAAATAATAATCCAATACAAACCGAATTCAAATAAATAATGGTTCAAAGAAATAATGGTTCAAAGCACACATGAATAAAATGAATGAAAATGGAAGATTACTGCCCATGCCTGTGCCAGTGGTGCGCAATGAGATCTTTTTGAAGCTGGCAGTGAGTTTCCTTGTTCTCAATCTCCCGGTAAGTCTGAAGAAATGCTCTAATTGCATCTAGGTTTCTTGCCGGTTTCACACGTTTGCCTACATTGTCATAGACTAAATCCAAGTTCAAGTCCCTCTCATCCTCAACGATCATGTTGTGAAGAATCACACAACATGTCATTATGTTTTTTAGGGTTTTTTTGCCCCAAAAACGAGCAGGACCTCGAACGATGGCAAACATAGATTGCAAAACCCCAAATGCTCTCTCAATGTCCTTCCGGGCTGCCTGTAACACCCCAGCCACTCCCGGACCGGCGCCTGTTACGCCTGGCAGCTCTCTAGGATCTCTAGACTGCCCCTACAGACCAACACTAGTCTTTTCTGCGCACTTTGTCCTTACTCGTGCACACCCGGGAAGAACTTCCCGGTCGGTCACCCATCCTCAAATTGCTCCGGGCCAAGCACGCTTAACCTCGGAGTTCTTTGTGAATGAGCTTCCGGAAAAGAAGTTGCAACTTGTTGATATGAGTATTGTCGTGGGGCTACCTTTCAGGTGCCCCACGGTGGTGATACCTGGGTCACGCCAAGTGAAGCCCATTGAAGCCCATGAAGTATACCGGGTGGCCCAAGTAGTCGGTTAGGCCGATGAGAGTTCTCCTTATCTTGTAACGTGCAATCTGCACCGTCCACCCGAGACCTGGCCTGTGATATAAAGGCCAGGAGGGTGCGTCGTCTAGGTCAAGCAAGCAGCAAGCAAACCCTAGCGAGATTGCATCTCGCCATTGTAGCCACCTCAATAATTCCAGACAAGCAGGAGTAGGTCTTTACCTCACCTCGAGGGGCCGAACCTGGGTAAAACTCGCCCCCTGTTAGCCGTCACAGCCACCAACGTTCTCTCTCTCTCCCCCTCAATCAACCCGGGGTGTACAACCTTGGGATTTGCCGAGTCCACTCCTCGTCAATTGGCGCCGTCTGTGGGAAAGAACAGATCGTTGGAGTCATGGTTGCGCCGGCCTCATCAACAATGAAGAACGGCATCAGCGTCAGGGAGTCGATCTACACCGGCTTCCTCGAGTTCGTCCACCACTCGCCGGCGGATCTCCCGGTGTACGCTGAGGTGCAGCAGAGCACGTGGATTACCTTCGGTAGTCTGCGATATCTCGTGGACAGTCGCGGAACGCTCCGGCCCACGCTGGCCACGTTGCGCGCGACGGACGCGCCAGCATCTACACCGACTGCGCCGACCGCGGCTTCACCCGCCACGGCGATCGTGCCATCGACTGCCGTGAAGATCGCGTCTACTTCGACTGCGTCAACACCATCTACGACCGCGTCAAAGGCGACTGCGGTGACCACACCTGCGGTTACCAGAAAAATCGCATCTACTGCAACCTTGGCACGGAACAAGTCTACTCCGACCTTCTTGTCCGCGCCTCGGACGAAGCCAAAATTTACGCCAATTTCGCCTACGCCAACCGCGCCTCTGCGTCGCGGAATCGCCAGTAGCAGTGACCGTGGCACCCGCCACGTTGCTGTGATTTTCGACTCTGAGCATAGCTCGGACGAAGGAAGCAGGACCGGGAGCATCAGCCCCACTCGACGGGTTTACCCCGCGCAGGTCTATATGGCCAGCCCAGCAAGATCCAACGGCGGGGAACACGTATACCCGCTGGAGGTGACCATGCCGGACAGGGTGACAAGACTCACCATCACTCGGGAGATGGCGATCCAGGCCATGAAGCACGTGGACGAAGGCACGTTCCCTTCACCAGATGAACCCCGAGAAGACCAACTGGCGGTCCAATACTTACTTTGGAAGGAGTCCGAGCGAGTTCGCCAAGAGAAGGCCGATCTGATTCGGCGTAAAGAACTAGCCGACGCGTCGAGTGCCAGGAGGGCAGCACACTCGTTTTTGGCCGGATCGGAGGAAGTTTCGCAAGGAGGACGTCACAGGGCTCGCATGCCACGGGTCCCAGAAGCCGATCGCGTCCACCTCACTCGCAATCTGGAGTCGTCATTCATGACGGAAGATGCGGACGGAATCCCCGTCCCCAAGACACCCGCTTCGGCCCTCATGGCGGTCGAAACCTACCTGCGACTAACACAGCCGCCGGAGGGTGACGCCCACGCCCGCCTCCACAGGCGACAAATTCAATCCCTCAAGGAAGTCGAGGAAGTCTTGGCGAAGTCAGCACCAGCAGGAAGGGTGCACGAGAATCGAGACCGCCACGATCGTGAACCCGCACCACTCGCAGACCCAGCCCCAATTCGACTGCGACAGCCGCAGCCAGGCGAAGATGTCCGTAACGTCGTCGCACAGAGAAGGGTGGACCGCAGTCGACGGCTGCGAGCGGCGAGTGCACAAGCCAACAACTACGACGACGACGATTTCGAGCCACGCGGAGCCGCATGTTTCAGCTTCAACATCCGCGACACGAAGATGCCGAAAGGCTTCAAGCTAACAGCAGAGACACCCAAGTATGATGGGAAGCAAGACCCAAGGGACTGGCTGGAAGACTACCTCATCGCATGCAGCTGTCAAGGTGGTACTTCGACTACTGCCATGCAATACATTCAGTTGATGCTCACGGGATCTGCTCGCGGGTGGCTCAACACTCAGCCCAGGGACGCTTTCAGCACCTGGGACGAGTTCAGGAACGCCTTTGTGAAGAGTTTTCTGGGGACATACGCAAGGCCAACAACCCTCATTGAGCTCCAGGCGTGCAAGCAAGGTCGAGACGAGCCACTCCGTTCGTACATCCAGCGGTGGACCTTACTTCGTAACACCATGGATGGAGCCACCTNGATCGCATCTACTGCGGCCACGGCGATCGTGTCATCGACTGCCGTGAAGATCGCATCTACTTCGACTGCGTCAGCACCATCTACGACCGCGTCAAAGGCGACTGCGGTGACCACACTCGCGGTTACCAGAAAAATCGCATCTATTGCAACCTTGGCGTGGAACAAGTCTACTCCGACCTTCTTGTCCGCGCCTCGGACGAAGCCAAAATTTGCGCCAATTTCGCCAACCGCGCCTCTGCGTCGCGGAATCGCCAGTAGCAGCGACCGTGGCACCCGCCACGTTGCTGTGATCTTCGACTCTGAGCATAGCTCGGACGAAGGAAGCAGGACTGGGAGCATCAGCCCCACTCGACGGGTTTACCCCGCGCAAGTCTATATGGCCAGCCCAGCAAGATCCAACGGCGGGGAACCCGTATACCCGCTGGAGGTGACCATGCCGGACAGGGTGACAAGACTCACCATCACTCGGGAGATGGCGATCCAGGCCATGAAGCACGTGGACGAAGGCACGTTCCCTTCACCAGATGAACCTCGAGAAGACCAACTGGCAGTCCAACACTTGCTTTGGAAGGAGTCCGAGCGAGTCCGCCAAGAGAAGGCCGATCTGATTCGGCGCAAAGAACTAGCCGACGCGTCGAGTGCCAGGAGGGCACACACTCGTTCTTGGCCGGATCGGAGGAAGTCTCGCAAGGAGGACGTCACAGGGCTCGCATGCCACGGGTGCCAGAAGCTGATCGCGTCCACCTCACTCGCAATCTGGAGTCGTCATTCATGACGGAAGATGCGGACGGAATCCCCGTCCCCAAGACACCTGCTTCGGCCCTCATGGCGGTCGAAACCTACCTGCGACTAACACAGCCGCCGGAGGGTGACGCCCACGCCCGCCTCCACAGGCGACAAATTCAATCCCTCAGGAAGTCGAGGAAGTCCTGGCAAAATCAGCACCGGCAGAAAGGGTGCACGAGAATCGAGGCCGCCGCGATCGTGAACCCGCACCACTTGCAGACCCAGCCCCAATTCGACTGCGAAAGCCGCAGCCAGGCGAAGATGTCCGTAACGTCGTCGCACAGAGAAGGGTGGACCGCAGTCGACGGCTGCGAGCGGCGAGTGCACAAGCCAACGACTACGACGACGACGACTTCGAGCCACGCGGAGCCGCATGTTTCAGCTTCAACATCCGCGACACGAAGATGCCCAAAGGCTTCAAGCTAACAGCAGAGACACCCAAGTATGACGGGAAGCAAGACCCAAGGGACTGGCTGGAAGACTACCTCATCGCGTGCAGCTGTCAAGGTGGTACTTCGACTACTGCCATGCAGTACATCCAGTTGATGCTCACGGGATCCGCTCGCGGGTGGCTCAACACTCAGCCCAGGGACGCTTTCAGCACCTGGGACGAGTTCAGGAACGCCTTCGTGAAGAGTTTTCTGGGGACATACGCAAGGCCAACAACCCTCATTGAGCTCCAGGCGTGCAAGCAAGGTCGAGACGAGCCACTCCATTCGTACATCCAGCGGTGGACCTTACTTCGCAACACCATGGACGGAGCCACCTCAGAAGACAGGGTAATGGACGCATTCATGCACGGCGTTTACCGCCGCGACCTCCGTGAGGAGTTTGGTAGGCTTAGGCCGAGGAACATGATCGAGCTCATGCAGATAGCCAACCAGTGGGCAGATGGAGAAGACTCTGTTCGTGATGCACCACGATCCCCGAGGCAAGAAGCAGGACCCAGCAACTGGCGAGAAGGGCGCCTGAAGAAGAAGCCGCGTTACGTCGGCAACGACTCGATCGAGTTAGTAGCGGCGGGATTCGAAACCCCCCGTGAGAATGAAAGGCAGTACAACCAGGACGGTGGCAGCAGCTACCATAGAGACGGAAGTCGCAAGCGCGAGTGGCGGAGACGCCCACTGACTGAGGAAGAGGAGTTAGAACAACCTTGCAAGCATCACATGTTCAGGGACCCAGAAACAGGCAAGTGGGGATCCCGCCACCTGTTGAAGGATTGCAGAAAGGCGCAAAAGATATACAGGGCGTTTGCGCGAATAGTCCCTCAGAACGGACAGCGTGATAATCAAGCGGCACCCGTGGCACAGCCAGCCGCACAGCTGGCCCTCCAGGCGCCACCTCCTCCTCCAGTCGCCAACCCAGCGCAAGCAGCGCTGGCCTTCTACCCGCAACAGCAACAACAGCCACAGCCACAGCCGCAGGATCCTGCTAACGCGTTCCCGGCAGCACGTGGGCAGATCAACATGATACAGAAGGGACGTCCTTCCAACAGGACCCAGAAATCATCACCCGCCAGGTCTAGCAAGCACTCACCAATCCACCTGCAGTACCCAATTACCTGAGAGGCTCAGAAACAGCGATCACTTTCTCCAGAGCGGACCACCCGCCGGCGATACCACGACCCGGGCACGCTGCTCTGGTAGTCGAAGCTCAGATCGGGGAGTACACCTTGAAGAAGGTATTCATGGATGGAGGCAGCGGTATAAACATCATCTTCGCCGACACCCTAAGAAGGATGAACAGGTCAACATCCAACCTAACGCCATCAGCAAATACCTTCCACGGTATTGTACCAGGGCAAGCAGTCACGCCCATGGGAACGGTTACACTCGACGTCATATTCGGCACACCCGAAAACTTCGAGCGAGAGGCGATCGACTTCGAGGTAGTCGACTGGAAGTCACAATATCATGCCATACTGGGTCGTCCGGCCTTCGCCAGATTCATGGCAGTGCCACATTACGCCTACCTCCTGCTCAAGATGCCGGGACCAAAGGGTGTCATCACGGTGAAAGGCGACTTCGACCGGTCTGACAGCTGCGACCGCGAGTTCAGCAGGATTTCTGAGTTCTTTGGGATGGACGAGCACCTGGAGATGATGGCAGTCGACAACGACAGGACTCTGTTTCCGCCACGGAAGAAATCATCCAAGGAGTCTGCATTCAACGCAAGCGACGACACAAGGGCCCATCAGGTACACCCGACGGACGCCGACAAGACGGTCAGGGTGTCATCAAGCCTAACTAGCGCATAGGAAAGCGCGCTCGTCGAGTTCCTGCGCGAGAACTGGAAGATATTCGCCTGGCAACCTTCTGACATGCCAGGTATACCAAGGGAACTCGCCGAGCACTCCTTACGCGTCCGTAAAGACGCTAGACCAGTCAAGCAGACCTTGAGGCGCTTCGCGGGTCCTAAGCGAGATGCTATCAGCAAGGAGATCGACCGGCTGCTTCACGCCGGATTTATTCGGGAAATAAAGGACTCAGAGTGGGTAGCAAACCCGGTACTGGTGGAAAAGAAGAAGACGAAGAAACTCCGCATGTGCGTCGACTTCACCGCCATCAACAAATGCTGCCCAAGGATCACTTTCCGCTCCCGCGGATTGATCAGATCGTCGATTCGACTGCAGGCTGTGCACGCCTATCCTTCCTGGATGCCTACTCTGGGTACCAGCAGATCAGGATGAAAGTCGAGGACCAGGAGGAAGACGGCGTTCATCACACCACACGGTGTATTCTGTTACCAGATGATGCCCTTCGGGTTGAATAACGCTGGAGCCACATACCAGCGCACGATGCAGGCCTGCTTGAAGGAGCTCATAGGACAGATCGTCCAGGTCTACGTCGATGACATAGTCGTCACCACCCGCACAGAGGACAGCCTCATCGACGACCTCCGCAAGGTCTTCGACGCGCTTAACGAGTACCAGATCAAGTTAAACCCAGAAAAGTGCGTCTTCGGCGTCCCAGCCGGAGAACTACTGGGGTATCTTGTCTCTGCGAGAGGAATCGAAGCCAACCCTGAGAAGGTGCAGAACATACTCGACATGCCTGCACCGACCAAGCTTCATGAAGTACAACGCCTAGCCGGCAGAGTCGCAGCCCTCAGTCGGTTTATTAGTAAGTTGGGAGAAAAGGCCCTGCCCTTCTACCAACTGATGAAAAAGGCAGACAAGTTCGAGTGGACAGAGGAGGCGCAAGATGCATTCGACAAATTGAAGCAGACCCTCACAACCCCTCCAGTGCTGGTGGCACCACATGAGAACGAGCCACTGTACCTATATGTGGCAGCCACGAACAGGGTGGTCAGTACCGTACTCGTAGTTGAGCGGGAGGAAGAAGGAAAGAGTCACCCTATTCAGCGACCTGTGTATTACCTCAGCGAGGTGCTAACTGATTCCAAGCAGCGATACCCGCACTACCAGAAGCTGGCATACGGAGTTTTCATGACGTCCAGGAAGGTGGTCCACTATTTCTCCGAGCACCCGATCACGGTGGTAAGCTCCTCTGCCCTATCCGACATCCTCACTAACCCAGCCGCGACAGGAAGAGTCGCCAAGTGGGTTGTCGAGTTAGGGCCGTGGGGGCTGAAGTACGCACACCCGAAGGCAATCAAGGCCCAGGTCCTCCCAGAGTTCACCACAGAGTGGATAGAAGCACAACTGCCTGACGAGCCCGACTTGTCCAATGCATGGACAATGTATTTTGATGGATCCAAGAAATTCAACTCAGCCGGAGCAGGAGTCGTGCTCATTTCACCTAAAGGCGACAAGCTGAAGTACGTGCTGCAGATGAAGTTCCCAACTCCTTCCAACAACGAAGCAGAGTACGAAGCCCTGATCCACGGCATGCGGATGGCCCAGAACTGCGGCGCCACTCGCCTCATGATCTACGGCGACTCCTATCTGGTTGTGCAGCAAACCATGAAGCAGTGTGATGCCATCGCTGACAACATGATAGCCTACAGGGAGCTGTACAATCAACTGGAAGGCCTCTTCGACGGCTGTGAACTGCGGCACATCGGCCGCGAAAGCAACGAAGAAGCTGACATCCTGGCCAACCTAGGATCGGATCGAGCTCCGGTGCCACCCGGAGTCTTCCTCGAGTGCATCACACAGCGCTCAATCAAGGTCCGGCCCCCGCCAGGACCCTCTACATCGGCAACAAGCACCGCCAACCCGCCAAGCACGGAGAAGGAGGTCATGGAGATAATGCTAGTCGAGCCCACGTGGACAAGTCCGTATCTGGCCTACATGCTGCACCAGCGGCTGCCGGAGAACCCAGTCGAAGCCAAGCGCATCGTCCGCCGTTCCAAAGGCTTCACCATCATCAATGGCGAGCTCTACAAGAGAAGCATCTCAGGAGTACTCCAAAGGTGCATCGATCCAGCCGACGGCCAAGCAATCTTACTCGACATCCACGCCGGCATATGCGGGCACCACGCAAGCAGTCGAGCACTGGTGGCCAAGGCGCTGCGAGCAGGGTTCTACTGGCCCACCGCAATGCAAGACGCAGAAGAGCTGGTCAAAAAATGCGTTGGCTGTCAGGAGTTCGCCAACAAGCCGCATGCACCAGCGTCGGCACTGAAGACAATACCACTCGCGTGGCCCTTCGCGCAATGGGGACTCGACATGGTAGGTCCCTTCAAGAAATCCTCCCCAGGCGGGCACACTCACCTCCTGGTGGCAGTCGACAAGTTCACGAAATGGATCGAGGCGGTCCCAATCACAAGCTCAACCGCAACCTCAGCGGTCAACTTCATCAGGTCAATCATCTTCAGGTTCGGTGTGCCACACGGCATCATCACCGACAACGGGACGAACTTCACAGCCGAAGAATTCAGGGATTTCTGCTCTGAACAAGGTGTCAAGCTCAGTTATGCATCCGTCTCGCACCCGCAGTCCAACGGGCAAGTCGAGAGGGCCAATGGTCTAGTCGGCAAAGGCATCAAGAAGCGTCTGCGAGTACCATTGAAGCGAGCCGCAGGAGCCTGGGTGGAGGAGCTACCAAGTGTGCTGTGGAGCCTACGCACCACGCCAAACAGATCTACCCAGTATACACCATTCTTCATGGTGTACGGTGCTGAAGCAGTCCTGCCCTGCGACATCAAATTTGACGCTCCACGAGTGGTGGCATACGACGAGTCTGATGCTGAAGAAGCACTTGAAGATGATGTGGATGTCCTGGATGAGGCACGCGACATCGCCCTCAGCCGCACAGCCGTGTATCAGCAAGACCTGCGCAACTACCATGGTCGGCGACTGCGACCTAGAGCATTCGTCCCAGGGGACCTGGTTCTCCGGCTCAAGCAGAAGAAGGTGCACAAACTCGCCTCCCCATGGGAGGGGCCATACATTGTGACAGAGGCAATCGGCAACGGAGCTTACCGCCTGAAGGACTCAAAGACAGGGACAGTCTGCAGCAATCCGTGGAACGTGGCACAGTTACGCCGCTTCTACGCCTGATCAACCCCAGCTTGTAAGCTTCACCTTGTTAAGTAGCAGCAGGTTTCTTACGCACTCTTTCCCTCGCCAGGGTACCTAAGGGGACTGGAAGGGTTTTAACGAGGCGGCCTGTTTGCGAGAATCAATAAAGATATTTGAAGGAAAAGACTTGTCATTTCTTCCTTTGCGAGCAATTAACCTAAATCCTAGGCCGCCACTCGAACCGCTCGGGGGATCGCGCCATACAGGTCTAAGTCTAGCCTAGGCCGCCACTCGAATCACTCGGGGGCTGCGCCGCACAGGCATAACTCGAAAATCCTAGGCCGCCACTCGAACCACTCGGGGGCTCGCGCCATACAGGTCTAAGTCTAGCCTAGGCCGCCACTCGAATCACTCGGGGCTGCGCCACACAGGCATAACTCGAAAATCCTAGGCCGCCACTCGAACCACTCGGGGGCTCGCGCCATACAGGTCTAAGTCTAGCCTAGGCCGCCACTCGAATCACTCGGGGGCTGCGCCGCACAGGCATAACTCGAAAATCCTAGGCCGCCACTCGAACCACTCGGGGGCTCGTGCCATACAGGTCTAAGTCTAGCCTAGGCCGCCACTCGAATCACTCGGGGGCTGCGCCGCACAGGCATAACTCGAAAATCCTAGGCCGCCACTCGAACCACTCGGGGGCTCGCGCCATACAGGTCTAAGTCTAGCCTAGGCCGCCACTCGAATCACTCGGGGGCTGCGCCGCACAGGCATAACTCAAAAACCCTAGGGCGCCACTCGAACCACTCAGGGGCTCGCGCCATACAGGTCTAAGTCTAGCCTAGGCCGCCACTCGAATCACTCGGGGGCTGCGCCGCACAGGCATAACTCGAAAATCCTAGGCCGCCACTCGAACCACTCGGGGGCTCGCGCCATACAGGTCTAAGTCTAGCCTAGGCCGCCACTCGAATCACTCGGGGGCTGCGCCGCACAGGCATAACTCAAAAACCCTAGGGCGCCACTCGAATCACTCGGGGGCTCGCGCCATACAGGTCTAAGTCTAGCCTAGGCCGCCACTCGAAACACTCGGGGGCTGCGCCACACAGGCATAACTCGAAAATCCTAGGCCGCCACTCGAAACACTCGGGGGCTCGCGCCATACAAGTCTAAGTCTAGCCTAGGCCGCCACTCAAATCACTCGGGGGCTGCGCCGCACAGGCATAAACTCAAAAATCCTAGGCCGCCACTCGATTCACTCGGGGGCTTGCGCCATACAGGTCTACAAGTGCAAAATCACGCATACAACATCATATGGGTATACATACATGCATATTTATGTTACAAGCTAACATCATACAACAAGCTGCTTTTCTTAGTCGACAGGCTCTTCCTTTGGCGCATCCAGTGGCCCTACACGTCGCTCTGTATGATTCAGAACCTGTCGCATCACCTGACGTGCGGCCTCAAGGGATTCAGCATAATCAACATCCCTAGGCAACCCATCAAGTATCCTATCCAAGGGAACATGAGGTCGATGCAGTCGAACATAGGCAAACGCCGTGTTGGCCCCGGCAACAAGCTGACCAAGGACGACCCCTTCAACGCCCTGCTACTGCGGAACCTCTCCAACAGCGCGGGCAACCCTTCCGGCTGCTCATCAAGGGGGAAGAACACTTTGTTGATTTGCCAGAGTGCTTTCCTACAACCTTCAAGAACGAACGCAGCTCGCCAGGTGCGATCCAGCATCCGCGCGAGTATACGGCCCTCTCCCTTATGTACCCAGAATTGGCGAGCTTCGACCGAATTACCGGTGGCCTCACTATCCACGCGCTCGTCCACTCGAGCGTTCTCGGCTTGCCAGTCGGGGTTAACAACTGCAATTAACGGGTCAAGGTGCAGAACAACACAAGCATGAAGAAATCAAAGAGAAGCAGCTAGAGCCCAAACCTTGTAGTTGTCGACATATCAGATCAATCTGGTCAAGAAGGAACCGTTCGCGCTGATTGAACGGCCCAGCGGAACGCGCCCTGAGGCGTTCAAGCGCCACTTCAGTTCTCCGCAGCTTCGACTCAAGTTCAGTGATCTTGTTCCTCATATAGTTAAACACCCGCTGGTCGTTCACGCTCCGTCTGGGAGTTGGATCAGCTAGGCCCTGTTGGCGAGCGGGCGCAGCAGAAGAGGTACCCTCACCCTCATTCACACGGGTGGCCTCGGCGACTCCAAGAGCAGCATTTTCATCAGGCTGCCAAGTTAAGTGGTGTCAAACAGAAGCCATATTCATTATAGCAAAAGACTCGAAGAGGTACATTGACATGGAGGAATCAGGAATTGCATTGATAAATAGACTTCATTATGTTCACTACAAAAGGCGAATCAAAAGGGAACCCTACTACACAGACTACATAGCAGACTCCGACTGCGAGCGACTCTTCTTGGAGGCCAACTCTGCAGCTCTGGCAAGCTTCCTCTCAAAGGTATCAATCAGCTTAACAGCTAACTGACTTGCTCTTGCCTTGACGCTGTTTAGCGACTTGGTCTTGCCATCGGGCTTTCGAGGAAAGTCGCTGACAACTGCCTCGAAGTCGCCTGCAACCTCATGACCAAGCAAAAGCCGGAAAGTGAACTCTGAGCCGCGTACCGTCTGGGCACGCGTGTAGTCCGCCAGGGTGGTCGCCTCGCCTTCAAACGGGGACGCAAGCGCGTCAACATCGGTCGGCAACGGCTGGCTGGGGAAGATGCTCCGATGCACACTCGCCAGAGCATCCTTAGACTTCTGTAGCTCCGCCGACGATTGCTGCAGTGCAGTCGAAGCATACGCATGGGCACGGTCAACGAAGCCAACAGCCGTCTCCAGGTCGACATTCTCACTGGAAGACTCTTCTGGAGGAGCGCCTCCGCACGGCTCTGAACAACGTGGAAACCGCATTTATGACACATCAGAAGTCGACACAAGACAAAGTAGGCAACGAGCCGAGATACTCACCTCCGATCGCATTGGCGAGTCCGAGCAAGCGTTCAACCTGGGTCCTCTCTAGATCACCCCGAGTTTGTTCACGCTGTCGAGCTGCACCAAGGGATCTCTCCAGCTCCGCGATCCGCTTCGCCATGCTCTCCTTTTCGCCTGTGGATTATCGGAGCAAGGTCAATAATGAAGACGATCGAAGCACCGCTCGAATGCAAAAGGTTAATACTCACTGTTGGCTTGCTCCAGAGCAGTGCGGAGTCGACCTTCCTCTTTCTCCATTCGCATGAAGGCTGTGGCTCCCTCAAGCAGCTGACGACAAAACGGCTGTGCAAAGAAGCAAAAGTGTCAATCTGTGCCCGACTATCCTAGTCACGCACATCTTCGGGGGCTACTCCCATCGGGAGCGCTGTTCGCGCACCCGACACAAGAAATTGCAAGGCTAAGACAGAATATACTTACATGCTCCAGTAGCTCAGCATCCACTGCAGTCGTATCAGCAGCTCTTTCTGGCACCTTGGAGGTCGACGTCTTCAACGTCAAAGGATTATTGGCCTCAGGCGCCTCTTCGGGTGCCCCGGTGGTTCGCTCCGGGACAGCCGCGGATTGATGCTCCTCTTCTCGAGGCGAAGAGCCATCTCCACGAGTGTGATGGCTGTGTAAAGAAGCAAAACTTCAGAAAAGCGTCCGAGGAGTCGAAAGAAGAACAAAGACAAAAAGGCGTACTCGCAGAGGCTTACCTGTTGACATCTTCATCCTCGCTGCTCATGGGAGGAGATGCCATCCCCCCAAACCCAGCGGGCGGCGCCGAATTCAGTGGAGACACGAACAGCGGATCAACCGGCTCACTCGCATCGGAGGATGAGTCGCGGGCTTCCTTGTCCTCTGCAACCACTTCCTTCAAAGGAGACGACCCCGAGGTGGAGTCGACATTCCTTCATCTTAGCCGCTTCCGCAGCGGCTCTTCGTCTTCGTCATCCTCTTCCACTTCCTCATTCGGCGAGTGAGCAGAAGGGAGTTCATCTTCATCGTCGTCCTGCTCGACGACTGTGGCCTCGTCGTGAGGTCCATTCTCCATCAGCGGAGGAAGGCTCACATAAGCCCTTCGATCCTGACGAGCAGCGAGCAGAAAAGTGAGTCAAGAAAAACAGTCGACTAAAGCAAAGCAAAGAGAATTCAAGATGCTTACCTCAGGCACGGGATTGTTTGGCCCATATGGTTCGACTGGGCAGCTAACGTTGCACGGATCGGCGGCCCGAAGGCTGGTGATGTTCTTCACCTTAGTCGCGATCTGTGCGTCATCAAGCGAGGTGTCGACTGCAAGCTCCCACATTGGCTGGCGTCGACTCAGCGGCTGCACCTTCAGCTTGTGGAAAGTTGCGATAAGGTGAATGCCACCTGTCTCGCGTCCGAGCGTCGTCAGCAACCCGCGGAGCAGCGCCAGCAGTGGCTTGGTCGACTCCTTGTCCTCCTTTGACAGAGGGTGCGACCAGGCCTTGGTCCGTCGCAGAGGTCGATCAGCGGCGAACTCGGGAAGGCCTTCTTGGTCCCACTTGATGTAGAACCATTTCTTCCGCCAGTTCTGGACGGAGTCGGATTTCTTCAGCTGGAAGAAGCTTGTGTCGCCGCGCAGCTGGATTCCGAAGCCGCCCACGGGGAACGTCTGCTTCGACCGCCCCACCATCCGTCGCACCATGAAGAGCGACTTCCACAGGTTCCAGTTGGGTGCGATCCCCAAAAAGCACTCGCATAACACAATAAAACTCGCAATGTTCAATACG
This sequence comes from Puccinellia tenuiflora, assembly GCA_012064385.1. Lineage (NCBI taxonomy): Eukaryota > Viridiplantae > Streptophyta > Magnoliopsida > Poales > Poaceae > Puccinellia > Puccinellia tenuiflora. The sequence goes on from QRDG01001438.1 coordinate 210,699, forward strand.
CTGTTGGGATTCAGATCATGCATCTGAATCCCATAGGCGTAGAGAAGACCACGAACAAAATCGTGGATGGGGAACCCGAAGCCTCGCGGAAGGAACTCCACGAAGCACACGCGCTCCCCATCGCGAGGAGAGGGGATCACATCCTTACCGGGCGCGCGCGTCGTCGCCGTGCTCGTCGGCGGCAGCAACCCTTGCTCGCGGAGGGTGTCCAGCTCCGCCGCCTTCACGGACGATTTCCCCCAGTCGCCCTCCAGCTTCTTCATTCCGGCGTCGTCGCCGGCGGCGGAGCCTTCCGCTCCCTTCACCCTCTTCTGGCCCATGGTGCTAGCGGGGGAGGAGAGAGTCTCTGGTGAACTGGGCGCAAGGGCAGCAATGGAGGAACAGCACTGGAGGAGAAAGCAGATGAGATGGTGGCGAAATGAGGAAGGCGTGAGCTGTTCCCCACCGCGGTGAAGATTATGTACCGCGGGGTCAGTTCATCCTGGCCGTCCTCCACGAAGCCGCAACTCGAGGCAACATCTGGCCGTCCACGCGTCGCGCGGAGATAGCAACCGTCGCCGGCCACGCCGCCCACTACGCGCGGGAATCGAGGCGCCATCATCATACCACGAAAATTTCGCGCCCAACGGTCAGAACAGTCAATACTGACACTGGGACCACTCTGTTACGTCCCATCGGATGCAGAGCACGCCGAAAACGTCAGCCCTGACATCATCAGCGGAAGCGTATAAAGTAAGCCAACGGGCTGATGGAGCACCCGGACAGTTTTTCGAGTGCAACAATGAACAGTAGGCTCTGAGAGCTGAGTCGACTCGATAATCCATTCGAGTGAGACAAATACATAGTAAGCTTTGCAAAGCTGATGACACCCGAATTCATCATTCGAGTGGACTCCAACCAGTAAGCTTTCATAGCTGAGTTTAAGTCGATATCGTAGGCCATTAAGGCTGAGTACAAAGTAAGTCGAACAAGGCCAGTTTTGACTTGGGCATTTCGAGTCATCTTTTTACTCCCATCGGGAGCGGGCTTTTCGACTGAAGAAAAATTGAGTTTAACCTCAATTGCAAGCAATTCAGCTTAATCTCGGGGGCTACTCCCATCGGGAGCGCTGTTCGCGCACCCGATGACTAAGGACAACGACAGTCGAAAGCTGGCGAGTCAAGAAAATCATGAAGCGCACTCGATTATTCAAGACAGTAGCAGCCGAAGATTGGCTTGCGAAGGAGTCAGGTGGCGTGCCCGGAGGAAGGAGTCCTTTACTCGACTCTGCGATTCGACTAATCACTCGGGGGCTACTGTCGTGGGGCTACCTTTCGGGTGCCCCACGGTGGTGATACCTGGGTCACGCTAAGAGAAGCCCATTGAAGCCCATGAAATTTACCGTGTGGCCCAAGTAGTCGGTTAGTCCGGTGAGAGTTCTCCTTATCTTGTAACGTGCAATCTGCACCGTCCACCCGAGACCTGGCCTGTGATATAAAGGCCAGGAGGGTGCGTCGTCTAGGTCAAGCAACGAGCAAGCAAACCCTAGCGAGATTGCATCTCGCCATTGTAGCCACCTCGATAATTCCAGACAAGCAGGAGTAGGTCTTTACCTCACCTCGAGGGGCCGAACCTGGGTAAAACTCGCCCCCTGTTAGCCGTCTTAACCACCAACGCTCATACTCTCTCCCCCTCAATCAACCCGGGGTACACAACCTTGGGATTTGCCGAGTCCACTACTCGTCACATATCGACTTGTCTCGATTAACGTGAACATCACACCGATGGTGTGGTCTCGTCTTTGCCATCATAAGCCCACGAATAGAGATTTGGATTTCGCCCGAAAAATATGTATTTGGGCCGAATTTTGGATATTTCGTTCAGGACCAGTATAAGTATTTACCGAATGAAACTTATGAATTTTAGGGAATTTTGGCAAAATTAATTAAAAAATTAAATTTTAGTTGAATTCTGCTAGAAAATTATATTTTTGGTCAGATTTCCGTTATTTTTCGTGTTATGTTTTAAATTTTGGTTCTCTCTTTTCATGCGAGTTTTAACCGAAATTTCTGAAATTTCTGAAATTCGCCCATTTCGTCCCGGACCGGTAAATTTGCAAAAATGAAATCCAAATCCTTGCCCACGGAGCATGGTAGCTTCCCTTTGAGGCATCCATGCCTATACCCTATAATCATCGGCATAATGACCGGGCCAATTGTGCCCGAATCGGTTCGACAAATTTTTTATTTATAAAAACAATGATTTTTTAACTTCGAAAGATATCTCCCCAATGAAAATCCGTGCGTAATTACCCCCTCCTCCCCATGGTCCGCTTTGCGGCGTGGAACCGCCGAATCGTAGCACCACCACAAACCCTATAAGCGCAATATTCCAGCGTTACGGAGGAGCAAGTTTGATCATGGGACGTCCATGATGGCGGTGGAACGGCATAGGGTGACGGCTAGGGTTCAATATAGAAAAAAGACAACAAGAAAAACAAATAAATAAATAAAGAAAAACAGCAGAGTGTTTGATTTTTTTGTTAACCAGCACAGGGCTTAAAGAAGGACAAAATCCCACCAGCGAACGGTCTCCTCTCGTGACTTAGATCGTGCCCCCTCCACAACGTGGGAGTTTAGTGCTGAACGGTTATTCTGGTGGTCTGCGCTCCTTTGGTGTCTCGAGGTTCTTAGCGAAGCACCTAGGGTCTAGCATGCATCTTGGCTCGTCTCAATATGCGCTCGACTTCGCATCGCCTATTTGGCGGGCTATGTGAGCATCACGCCGATGCATGGTGGCACGGACTCGACTCGGTAGGTCCTCCGCCATTGTCATCCCATGGTATCTTCCCTTCGAGTCGATTGCCCGCGCCTGTACCCATCCCCGGCACAGCTGCGACTCAGTGGAATCTCTGACCTTTTCAAAATTAAACTACATCTTTTAATTTTGAAAGCTACTGTATCTCAATGATGAGAATTTTTTTTTTGTGTGGACGATGATGAGAATTAATTAAGCGCGCCGCCGAGGGTGCATGCATATATGGGCATGTTGCAAAAATTGATTTTGCGTTGGACGCCATGTTCGCCTGTAAATCAGCCCGCCAAGGAGAATTAATTTAGGTTGGGCCCAAAACACGCTGCTGCCCCATCCAACGAACACAAGTCCTCCTCCTCTCCACTCCCACCGCCGCCCCGCCCCGCGATCCCCTTTCCGTCGCCTCGCGATCCCGGCCGCCGACCACCGTCCCGTGCTCTCCTCCACGGCGTGGAACCACCCAATCGCAGCACCACCACCACCACAAACCCTAGCACCCAAGATTCCGGCGTACAAAGCTTCGATCTTGGAGCGACCACGACCTCCCCGATCGATGGCTGCAGCTCTGCAGGCCGGCCCTCCTCCTACTCGTTCCCCATCTGCAGGCTGGCCACCCGCGGCTGTGCCGTCCGTTTGTCGCCGACGACCAGCGCCCACGTGCTGCCTCTCCACGAGGCTCGTACCCCTGCCCCGGCCTAGCTGACGACTCTCATCAAGGTGATTTTTTTACTGCCGCGCTTGCTTGCTTGTGTTGTTGTTGTTGTATGCTGGTAAGAATAGGCATTGCAGACCGTACTAGTAGTACGACAAGAATATTAGTGTATGTCGTGTGTATGTACAGCACAAGTCCATTCGTGTTAGAGGGATATGATTCATTCTTCAATAACTATGGTTTGAATGTTATTGCTAAATTTGCAACATTTTTCTAGTACTGGTTGTTGGTGCCTTTATTATTTGCTGCTGATTTAATCATCTTCTTTGCCACACACAGCTTGGGGTCGCCTTCCATCCGGCGGCGACAAGGTGCCGTCCTTGCCCCCGTTCTCCTCCGCTGCAGCAAGCCGCCACAGCGCCTCGGCTCCATACTTGTTGGAAACAAGGCCGTGAAAATGGTGAGACATCTCGTCCTCTATCTATCCCTAGACCTAACTGAGGTGCAGGACGCTGACCGCGTGTAAAATGACACGATCTTGCGCAACTTTTAGTGTTGTACAATTAGAACCTGAGACCTTCCGTTTGTAGATGGGATATTGGACGCCACAGGCGGGAGCACAAATGTAATATGTAATATAAGCACCGGAGATTATGAAAGAACCTGCACAAATTCAATTCTGTTTGAAGTAGATGCCAATTCAGCAGCACATATTTGCTTCTTCGAAGTAGATTACCTAGAGTGTTGCGCAGCTTATGTTTATTTGTGAATGACAAACCTGTTCGTATAGCGATTTTATCTGTGAAATGCTTTTACTATAATGTTATTAAATCTGGGAGTTAAACTCTCAGTTGTGCTTGTGAAAATAATATGCAGATTGGTCAGAATTTATCTTGATCACCTATGTGAGAGAGATTGACCGGGAGGCGTTGCGCAGCTCGCCGGTGAGTGGCGACCATAGCGGCGTTGTTGCTGGTAATGGCACCGGACGGCGACAAGCATCGCCGCCACGCCATGTATGTTCCTGCTCGAGCCTCCCCGCTGCACGGACCACTGATCTGAGTAGGATACACTGGACGCAGCAACAGGACTTTTTGTGTAAGTTGCTGCACGTTGCGTAATCTGGAGCTAAGTTTTTTTTAGCTTAGAGGGGTTAATGGTTGCATCCTTTGCTTGCTGTCTGTCTGGATCATATTGTGTTGCCTATGAATTAGTGATCTTGATCATTGGCTTGATGAATTAGGAGCACTTTTTTTTCTTGGCAAGATCCTAACTCTTTTTTCTAGATTTCTTGGATCTTATATCTAGATTTATTTGAGTCGCATGTCAGTTTCAATACCTGATGACGGTATGTAGCGCAGTTTGGATGATAATTTTGACTGATTTGGTATATGCTTTGCTGTAGCGCGGTCTGGTGTTTGATTTAATATATTTTCACCATCATATCACACTTTGGTATTTAGTATTATAGCTTGGATTTATGCACAAATCTCACAAGCTTTGATGCATGATAGTTGCGGTACTGTTCTTTAGATTGCAGCAAGAAAACAAATAAAAATCTTGATATTATAAGGTGTGTGTGTGTGTTGCGATGAAATTTGAACCATTGATTGAAATCTTAGGATTGCCGACTTGCTTGAAAGCAAAAACTGTAGAGTCTTGCAGTTTTATGATGTCGACTGGTTTCTTGACATCCCTTAGTTATTAGAAATAAATTCTTACTCCATAGATAGAACGTACAATATGTGTATGTGAAGTTTCTGGAAAAGTTTTGTTGTGCCGTGGAAGGAATCAGATGACTAAAGATCCATATAATGTACTATTCCTAAAGAGCTCTTTTCGTGATATTTATTTCAGCCAGAATTTTGGATTTTACATTTTCTTATTCTCCTGATTGCAGGCTGAGAAGAATGGTCTTTGATTCCATGGATGTTGAAGCTCTTAACAAGATGAACGTTAGCAAGAGGTTTGTCAAGAAGTATCATGCTTTCTTAGCCTTAGAGGCTATTATCAAGCGGATTCCCCATCTCCTTGGTCCTTGTCTCAACAAGCAAGGCAAGTGCTGGTTGATTTACTTTTTAGCTTCTTGTGACTAGCAGTTAGAACAACCTCTCTTCGGTCTCAGCTGGTTATGTTACCTACAGGCGTTCATCTGTGACAACAAATTTACCCCTCAGTTTGTTCACTCGCTACTCCTCTGCTGCTCGCGTCTACGGCTCTACGTGGCAGTGGCCACGCCGACTCCGGAAACCACTCCGGTGAAAGAGCAAGACCTCGTCTTCGTCACCGGTGCCACCGGGAAGGTCGGCTCAGGTGCTGTGCTCTGTGCTCTGCTCGCGACGACGGTTACCAAATACATCTATTGCTGTATTGATGCAAATGTGATGTGCAGGGATTGAGCCCATCAAGATCTGTTTCCGAGTGCGCACCGCTATCCGGGGCAAGGAGAGGGTGTATTGTAGAGCGTTGAACGGCTGGAGCTGGACGAATGGAGCAGCGCTGCCGTGTGACACGTAAGACGGCTTCCTGGTCTCCAACCTCCAGGTGGCGGAGCTGATGGCTGTATCTGGCCAAGAACATGAGCGCGACGTCCGATTTACTGCTTCACATCCATCGTTGCTGCTGTGCGATGGCGGTAGCGGTGGCATTCTTCTACGTCTCCGACTCTCCGTGGTGTAGGTGACTTTCTGCTTCTACCCTTCTCTCTTCTTCGTACTCTGTGTTGTAATTTTGTGCTCGTGCCAATGATGATCTACTTTATCTTATCCTAGGTGTATGTGTTTTGTGTTTGTTGGTTCTTAGTCCGTTCCTATTTTCCTTATTCCTGGATAGTATAGTTTATAATTTGCTCAGTTGCTGTTGCTTTATTATGGCTGTATGGTTGTTGAGGAAGTAGTACACCTTGTGCTGGTCATAATATAGATTCAAATTCGATTTTGACTTTTGAGTATGAATTGGTAGAACCTGATACCTTTTTGTCGATCCTATATTGTCTGTCTGGGAGAAATGATAAATTGGGTTTATTGGTTGTACCAAATTGCATCCATGTGAAATCTCCCATTATATTTTTGTTTGCTATCTGTTAGATACTTAGATGCTTTGCATACGTTGCAACTAGCCTCACACTGGATGAAGTTTGGACAACTCATGTGGTTTCGACTATGCTAGCTGTTGTCAAATCAATGATCATATGATTGTTAATTGTGCCACTAGCGCATAGATACCATAGTTCTCTGTACTAGATGAATTCATGCCTCTGTTTTGCGTTCCCTAATGTCAGTTCTGGTACCAATATGTGACTTGTCTCATTCTGAATATGAAAAAGCTAGGTGCTGTCAAATCCTCACTATTTGTGAGATGTTTGCATCGTAGTATTATTGTGAGCTACAGTTGATGTTGTGATCAGCGACTCAGCGTACGGTGTTGTGCGTAGTTTGAGCATGGCACATTTCATTGATGTATTTTGTTGCACAGCTTACTTACGACTCTGGAAACAATGCCGGTAAAGAGCAAGACCTCGTCTTCGTCCCCCGACCTTCCAGGTACTGTGCTCTGCTTGCGACCAAAAGTTACCAAATATACATCTTTTGCTATGTTGATGCAAAATGCGATATGCAGGGTGCTCGTCAAGCTCTGTTTCCGAGTCTGCACCACTGTCCTGGCAAGCGGGATGGTGTCTTGTATAGCGTTGAACTGCTGGAGCTGGACGAAGGGAGCAGCACGTATGTCGGCGGCCTGGTCTCCGACCTCCAGGTGGCGGAGCTGATGGCTGTGTGTTGACCAAAACATGAGTGCGGTCTCCGACTTGCTCCTTCACATCCACCACCCTTGCTGCTATGGTGGCAGTGGCGGCCTTCTTGTATACGTCTCCGTGGTGTAGGTGACTCCCCTGTCCCGTCTACATACTTTGTTATGCCATGGCCCTTTGTGATTTTGTGCTTCCGGCCATCGAGGCAATGATGATCTACTTTATCTTATCCTAGGTGTATGTGATCCGTGTTTGCTGGTTATTTTTCTTGTTCCCGGATTGTTTAGTTTATAATTTGGTCAGTTGCAGTTACTTTATTATATCTTTATGGTTGTTGAGGGGATGGAAACCTTGAGCTAATCATCATAATATAAAACCAAGATTTGGTTCTGAATATGAATTGGTAGAGCCTGATCATTCCTTTTGTCAATCCTGTATAGTCTATCTGTGAGAAATGAGCCTTAAATCGTTGCTATTTTGTTGTACCAAATTGCAACTAGCCTCACATTGGATGATTTTTTTGGAAACCTCATGTGATTTGGATTATGTCAAATCAATGATCATCATCTAATTGTTAATTGCCCCTGTTGTGATTTTCCTTTTATTTTTGTGGAATTTGCCATCATTGGAGAATGGCAGTTCTGGTACCAATATGTGACTTGTCTCATTCTGAATATGAAAAAGCTAGGTGCTGTCAAATCCTCACTATTTGTGAGATGTTTGCATCGTAGTATTATTGTGAGCTATAGTTGATGTTGTGATCAGCGACTTAGCGTACGGTGTTGTGCGTAGTTTGAGCATGGCACATTTCATTGATGTATTTTGTTGCACAGCTTACTTACGACTCTGGAAACAATGCCGGTAAAGAGCAAGACCTCGTCTTCGTCCCCCGACCTTCCAGGTACTGTGCTCTGCTTGCGACCAAAAGTTACCAAATATAGCTGAATGTTTTTAAATAATACATTTTTTAAAATCATTTACTGAAATAATACGTGTTTCTGAAGATTCACGAAAATAATACAGCCTCGGCGTCGTGGAAGCCGACGAGACCTAATCGGCGTCGCGGACGCCGAGCAGGACCAGTCGGCGTTGAGGAAGCCGACGAGCTCCTCGGCCGCACGCCCTGACCAGCGCCAGACCTGCTCGGCGTTGGGTACGCCGATAGGACTGATCGGCCTGGAGAAAGCCGATTAGTTCCTATCCCACAACGTCGGCTGTTGCATTTTCCCGCCAAAACTTTGCGTGCATTTGCTGCCACGGTCGCATTCGCCTATTTTCCGTCCGAATTTTGCAATGAAAAAATTCGAGCCATATATTTTTATCGACCAGTTTCGTCCCGCCTTTTATTTCATCACGTTGCCCGATAGCTCATTCCCGCCAGTTTTGTCCCGCCCTTTGTCTTCCCGCCATTTTCTCCCGCCCTTTCACTTCCCGCTATTTTCTCCCGCCATATTTCTTCCCGCCTTGTTCTTCGCTTCCCGGGCTATATAAGCCGTTGGTCAGTCAGGTTATGAGCAGTCCAGTCTAGCAAATTCACTCATCGATGTCGGGTTTTCATCCTTACCGTAGCTTTCTTCCACATCAGTCTGAGCTCCTTCTGGAGTGTGCCGCCGAGTTTAGTGTAGACAATAAATTAGTTCCATGGGAGGAACTCATTAGTAGTGATAGTTTGCTCACTGAGATAGACACGACATTGGTTAGGAGATCAACTAGGCTCAAACCATATTGGGCTCATAGGACTCCACGGGAAATACGACAGGAACTTCTGAGGCTGCATGAAAGGTGGAAGAAGGTGGAGCAAAGTACTAGGGACAAGAATTTCCTCGATTGGTTAGGAGATCATCCGTCGTCATGGGTGGAAGAGAGCGAGGACGATGATGACATCTTCATGCCTAGCATCACGGCCAAGAAAGCGTCAGCGTCGAAGGGTAAGAGAGCGGCATCGTCGAAGGGCAAGGGAGCGTCATCGTCGAAGGGCAAGAGTGGCCCATCGACAGAGGAAGGAGGATGCGTGGACGGGAGATGAAATTTATGTTAAGTGTCGCATGTATCTTAATTTCAGTTTTAGCTATTAATTTAAGTGTGTTTTAATGAAAGAGTTATAATCTCGCCGTTTCTTAATAAATGTCGGAAGCATTGTCTAATCAAATATATATACGAATATGTCTGATCAAATATAGATATGAATATGTCTGATAGAAATAAAATCGAGTTCCACACTTATTACAAATTAAAATAGTAGCACACTTGATAGAAATAAAACATAGTTCCTCACTTATTACAAATTAAAATAGTAGCACACTTGATAGAAATAAAATCGAGTTCCACACTTATTTCAAATTAAAATAGCCTAGTTACGTCCTCTCCCTCCTCGTGCTCGATTGCCTCGTGCTCGGTTGCCTCGTCCCCGGTTGCCTCTTGCAGTAGCTCTGCCTGTGCCAAACTGTGGACAATGAGTGTCTCTATGTCCGTAATTGTTGCATAAGAAACATTGCCTAACTGGTCCATCGGCTTCAGATTCATCCATGTCATTGCGGATGCGCTTAGACTGCCGCCTCCCTACACCTGTCCGCAGTAGACTTGGGTCGGGGATCTATTGCCTTTCAGAAGGGACAACGGTGTTAAAATTACCCATTGCTCGAAATCCCTGCATCTCACCTGTCCAAGTATGCAAGACGGCCTCTTTCATGTAGTAAGGAGAAACAAACGAGATTGCATCCAGGCCTAACTGTCCGCAAGCAGCAAGAACATGTGAGCAAGGCAGGTGAAGCAACTTTGGTTTGTTGCAAGTGCACTCACACGTTGGCCATTGTTCAAGACCAATTTTCACCTCATGCGTTCTCAACTCATTTCCACATCCAAACTTGTCAGTAGGTAAACGCACCTCAAATCTCCTTTCTGCATTCCAATGGCGACACATGTGTGTGTCCTAGCTTTTTCCATCTTACTATCCATGTACTTCATAATCTTGTCACAGTAAGGTGCTGTTTGGGTTGTTTACCATATGAGTGTGAGCTTTCTGCCGTCTATCTCTAAAATAATTCAAGGTGCCACGAAAAATACCCTCGACAATGGCAGTCAGTGGTAAAGCCCTACTTCCTCTCAGCACAAAGTTATATGTTTCAGCCAGGTTTGTAGTCATGACGCCGTACCTAGCTCCATGTGTGTCATGAAGCAAAGACCACCTCTCAAAGGCTCGTGCTCTATCCACTGATCAAAGTTTTTAATCGTCTCCCAACCTTCCTCCTTGTACCGGGTGTGCATCAAATCCTGGCAAGTCACAAAGCCCAACAGGATCCGGTATTAGTGGTATTGCTTCTGTTGATTGTTGTGAAGCCACTGCTAGCTGCATGTGCTGCTACAGCTACCTCTTGTGCCTGTCTCCTCAATCTTGCATGTTCCTTAGTAAAGTCATTTAAATACCCACGGATAACATTGTACTTCCATTCTTGGTTCTGCTTGCACAGTTTTTTGAATAAATTCATAAGGTTCTTATGTCTGAACTATGAAAAAAAATGCCCCCAAATGACGCATGCACCAATGGCTCTGCAAGTCCAGCCATGGAGTTTCTTCCTCAGGACTAGGATTTGTCAGTGCCTTAATCGCACTCAGTATACCTACATGCCGGTCATGAAGGATGTAGACATTCGGCTTGTCATGCACAACAGCTATTTTCAACTGTCTAAAGAACCATAACCAACTTGCAGTGTTCTCACTCTCCACAAAGGCAAATGCGAGTGGGACGACCTGATTGTTCCCGTCTTGACCTATGGCAGTCAAAATCTGACCTCTGTACTTGCCAGTGAGAAATGTCCCATCAACGCATATCACAGGTCGACAATGACTAAAAGCTTCAATGCATACACCAAAAGACCAAAAAACTCGATGCAGCACCTTCACCGTTGGGAACTCAGGCATCAAAAAGTGTTGAATGTCTACATAGGTGCCTGGATTTCGGGCCTGCAGTGTGTGTAGAAGACGAACCACAGAGTCGTATGAGTCAAAGAACAACCCAAATCTGCTCTCAAGCGCACTCTGCTTAGCCCTCCAAGCCCTGTCATACTCAATTTGGTAACCCCACCTTACCTTCACTTTATGCATAATAGCCTTAACTTCCATGGTTTTGCTCTCCACAATCTCCGTGTACAGCATCCGAGCAATAAGAGTGGAAGACAAGTTGCGATGATCTTTCGGGATACTTGTAATACGGCATGTGTGCAGTACCAAGTCAGTAACCACCCATGTTGTGTCATACTTAGGGATTAACCCGTGCACCCTTACGGGACAATTAATGTCTTCACACTCCATTGTCAGATATCGCTTACTTGACGCAGTTGTTTTCAAAACCTGTTAGTTGAAATTGCCCACTGAATTATGGCGTCCTTCAGATGTTGCTTGTCCTGATATCTAGCACCTTTGGCCATGTTGTTCTGGTGATATTGCCAGGCAGAATCGTGGCCATCGTTCACATTCATTGAATTAGTGAAGTCCTGATTCCAGGCATGAAGCAAAGGCAACTCCTCTTCTTCACTACCCTCGTCAGATTCATCACCATTACCACTTTCACCATCTGTATCTTCTTCTTCCATCTGATTCTGCATTTCCCCATCTGCCTCGCCACTAGCTGCATCCACACTGACTTCCTCGCCAACATCACCATGTCCTCCAATTGCTTGACTGCTCTGCCCTGATTCATAACCACCACCTCCATAATTTGACTCAGAAGTATACATATACTCACTATTTTGGCATGGATCGTACGCGCCCTCTCCTTCAGGGGGGGTGATCTCCTTCTCGACGGGAAGCAGTAAGGCCGTAGGGGTGATTCCCCTGTTTTCGCAGCCTTGCAACCATCGCACCCACTGAGAGGTGTCCTGTACGGGCCTCAAAATAAAGAAGACGTTGGTTCTGGACTTCGTCCATAGTGCATGCACACCGACGGTGTATATTGACAGATTAAGGCCTAAACATCCTGTCAACCAGTCTTCAGCCTGACTAATGGACCATGTGGCAGGAGCATTCATATCCATGTCCACAAACTGAAACTCACTCAGATCAACTCCCTGATCATTTGTTTGGACAGTATCCGAACCATAATAAAATCTTACTAAAGTAGACATCTCTGCTGACCTAAAAAAATAATAATAAGACTCGTCAACTTCCATATTATAGCACTATACTACACGACCGTTGGTCCGACCGGCACTAACAAAATATTTACACCTAACAAATATTCTATTTTTAATCTAACATAATATAACCAATCTATAAAAAAATATTACCCTTGAAGCGTGCCTTAAATCACCGCAGCAGAACAATCACCACCAACAACACCACGCAGCAGCACCGGGCAGGGAGCACGAACCTTCCCCAACACCAAGCTCCTACTCCAATACCAAGCTCCACCGGATCTCCACCATTGCCTCCTAATAGCACCTCCAAATCGCCTCCATGAACTAGCCCATCAACAGATCGAAGCTTTTTCTAACTGCTACATGCTTTGGGTATGATTTTTTGGGTGCAAAATCAACTAAAATGGAGTGTACAGGAGGTAGGAAATGAGAGGAAATAGCAGAGGACCGTCGGTGGAGGAAGGAGGAAGAAGAGAGGAGAAAGAGGAGTGTGCAGGGGAGAAAGAAAGAGGAGCGTCGGGCGGCCGATACAACCGAGGCTGGTCGGCTTCGGCGAGGCCGACAGGCCTATCGGCGTGGACGTGGCCGATTGCAGGCCGCGCAGGCCGGCGCAGGCCGACAGGGTGCGGTCGGGTGCGGGCAGACTGGGGCCGGCCACCTGCTCGGCGTGGGCTAAGCCGACAGGACCCCGTCGGCGTGGACGAAGCCGACAGGGCCTGCTCGGCGTAACGGAGGCCGAGGGTGTAATATTTATGTAATTTTTTCAAAACGCGTATTTTTTCAGGAAAAGAATAAAATAAATGTATTATTTAAAAAAATCGAGCCAATTGCGGGGTGCTGGACATATGTCCGGCATTTTTTTTTGCCAGCGCTGAGCGTCCCCCGGGGGATTTGGGGCAAAAATCCCCCGGGTCGAGTGCTTGACAAGTGTCACATACCCTTCTGTACTAGGCCTTCTGTGCTAGGGACCATCCACGCTACGAACAAGCGAGTCTAGCGTAAAAAACACAGACAACACAACAAAAAATCCCAATCTCCAACAACCCACCACCTACAGCTCCGCCGTCCCACCTCCGTCGCTCGAAACAGGGATGGGCGTCGGGCGCAGCTCCGCCGTGAGGCCGACGGTGAGGAGCAAGTGGTAGCGGACGCCGCTCCGCTGGAGAAGACATCCATCACCGGCCCCTTGCAGCGAAACTTGGATTCACCGGCATTGGCTGGCAGCACTGCAGGCACCCAATTAATTGCAGCTTCCACTCCGGCCATTGCTGATGCCGCTCGGCGGCGCCCTGATTGCCAGCTTGAAAAGCCATAGAATTCTGCTACAACCCTTATGTCGATTTGCATCAGAAAGGAGAAGGAAATTGCTACAAAAACCTAAGGATTTGCACCTCTTGAAGGAAAATTGCATCGTATAAACAAGAAATTTGCTACAACAGCTCAACAGGTTTGCATGAAAAGGGGAAAAGAATTGCTACAAAACTTCGAAACATTTGCACCACATCAAGAAAACATGTATCAAATAAGAAACTTGCTACAACTGTTCCGTGGATTTGCAACAATAGGAGAAAAATATGCTACAAAAGTTTCCAAAATTTGCATGAGAGAGAAAAAAGCAAAAAATCATCGAATTTTTTTGCTCACACAACCATGCCAGAACCGTCACTGATTTACGGGAGCACCGCTGCCCTCCCATAGTAGCACGCAGCACCGCACAACTCCGCCGTCCTGCCTGGCAGAAATCCGCTGGCAGCAAAATCGCCCCCCGCCGGTAGCAATACCGGACTGATTTGGTAGCACATCAGCCCTGCGCTAGCAGCACGCAGCACCACCCTGCACCACCGCCCTTCCATCATCCTCCCTTAGCAGCTTCGCTGCCGAAGGCTCGCAGCCTAACATATGCCTCCGAAGTTCTTCCCCCACGACGGGGGCACACGGCTATAGCAGAGGTGGAGCATGGCGGAGGACCACCGGCGGGCAGAGACGCAGAAACAAGAGCCGGCCGGAGGTGAGCTCATGCGGGCGCACACGCGCTGGGTCGAGGCCGTCCGCCGGCAGGCAGAGGCGCAGAAACAGGAGGAGAGGGAGCACGCTGGCGTTGGGGGTAAAAAAGGAGAGCAGATCAAGCCGAGGCGGCCACGTAGGAGCGCGCAATCGCAGATGCAAACGGCCGCCATGGGAGAAGCTGCAACGGGGACGAGACGGAAGGGGAACGCAGGCGAGGGGAGTGGTCTCGTGGAGGAGACGATAGGTGAAAGGGGATAAGATCGGTCGTGGGCCACGCAACGCTCGCTCGTTTTGGGCCACGCGAGAGGACGTGTGTTGCGCAGAGAAGCCGGAGGACGCGAGCGTCGTATCGTCCGGGGGCAGCTAAGCGTTTTCCTTTTTTTTACGCCTCCCACACCGGCACCCCCTAAAGGAATCCCCAAACACCAATTACCATCAACCCAAAATATACAATTGCCAATCGGCCAACACAGGCCATGTAGTTTCACCGGCCGGCCAACACAGGCACGGCCAGGTAGTTGCATCAGCCGGCCGACACAGGCACGGCCAGGCAGTTTCTCACCGGCCAACACAGGCACGGCCAAATAGTTCAAACCGGCCAACACAGACACGGCCAACAAAATATGACTAGACCTCGGCACCGCGACCAAATCATCCCTCCTGGGTGTCGACGTCCTCGGCCATTTGTTTCCTCACATTCATGATGCGCGACACCTCCTGGGCAAAGTACTCTTGGCGATCCGCCGGCATGTTTGACGTGTCCGTGGCCATGATCTTGAGCTCCCGGGCTTCTTGCATCTCCTTCACCTTCATCTCTTTCACCCCCCCTTATTTCTTGCATCTCCTTCATCTTGTGACCTTGCACGGTGTAGTACATATTCCACCTTTGGTTGTTGTCTTCGTGCATCTTCTCTTTGAGAATGGTGGATTTGGCTATGAACATGGCAATTTCCTCGTGTAGGGCGGTAGATGCACCGGCCTTGTGTGTCGCCGTCTTTGCCTTCTTGTTCCCAGTTGGCCGAGGGGTTGGTCCGGACCCCGGCATCTGGGTTTCGTCGAGGACACCTTTGCCAATGGACGTACGCAATGTAGCCCATTTTTGACAATCTTGAACCAATTACCAACAATGCATGAATTTGAATGGCTTATTTTTGTACAACTCTTGATGCATCGTGATAGCTTTCTTCAACTAGATTAAAAAAGACATGTTAGTAGAACAATTTAAACTTTGGTGCATGCCAAAAAAGAAGGGAGCTTTTGATGTATCATCTTTTACCACATCGACTTGGTTGTGGCCGCTCTCGTTTCTTGCCTTCACTTGATCAAAAAACCCATGGAACCGGTTGACACCCTCTCGGATGGCCCCCCACCGCTTCTCTATAGCATTCGCCTTGCGAACCGGAGGCACATTGAGTGACGGGTACTTCGTTCTCTCGAGGAAGTCCTTGTTAATGCGGGTCCAATAGGAATTACTATTTTGTCCGGCGCCGATGATGGCGTCCTGGCTTACACCCATCCATGCCACACACAAAGCCTCGTCCTCCTTTACCCTCCATCTCTTGCCTCTATTGCCCTTCGGCAGCTTGATATCGTCGCCGGTTTCAACATTGTGCACAAACTGGCTCTCCTCCTCCCCCTCCCCCTCCCCACACTCCTCCTCCTCCTCACCGCCCTGTTCGTAATCGTCCTGGTTGAGGTCGACCAGAGGGGTCGGGCCATGGATCATATCATTCATTGCGTCCTAGTTTTTGAATATTATTAGATGCACAATTCAAACTACTGGCGACATCAATAAATGCACAATTCAAACTACCGGCAACATCTATAAATGCACATTTCGAAGCGTACCTCGCCACTCGCCATTCCGTTGAGCACGTACGCGGCGTCGGTATCTTCATCGGTGAACAGCTGCGTCGGGGCTACGGCCGCGGCGCCTGCAGTTCGACGAAGCACAGGCGATTCGCTGAAGTGGGCGTCCTGGTTGACGTCGATGCCTCGGCTTTCGTTGTCTTCGTCCGGCGAAGAGGAGAAGCGTGATTGCTGGAACGCCGACAATGATGGATCGTTGAAGTAGGTCGGGGAAGTCGGCGACGACAATCCCCGAGGAGGGCGAGACGACGAGCTCCCTTGGCTCATGCCGCCTAAAGATTGGACGGCGAGGCCCTGCGTTATCCTCAATTTATCCCGATGTCGCCGCTCAGCTCGTAACCGGGACGCCGTCGCCCGATCCGCTTCGTCTTGTGGGCGGATCACCGGCGGCTCCACTTCTTCCGCCTTCATCACTGGTGGCTTCATCGGCACGGCCGCCGGCTTTGCTATGGGTGGGCTTTCTCAGACCCACTCCCGCCGGCTTCGGAGCCATCGTCGCCGGCTATTGGATGTGATGAACGCGCCGGCGGAGGGACGAGTGTCGGCACAGTGGAAACCAGGGTACCACGGGCCGGCCTGCCAGGGCCCACAAGATTCTTTGGATAATTTTCGCTAAGGACCAGGCTCTCCAAGCCTGGCGAGCTTCGCGAGGATTTTCCCCTCGCGAAGGGTTTTTTCTCCTCGCCAAGGATTCTCTCCCTTGGCGAGGGATCGCTCCTCGACAAGGCGTCTCCGACGCCGCCCGCAATTCTGCTAAGGACCAAGCTGAAGGGCTCGGCGAGGCTTTTCGCCTCGCGAAGCTCCTTCCTCGTGAAGCAATCTCTGCCCCCGCGGCAGAGTGCACATGGGCTCTGCGCCATGTGCAGAGTGACGCGCGTGCCTACGCGCGATGACGACGACGCCGCAGTTGCTGTTTCCATGTATAAAGCAGTCAACAAAGCGGAGCCAAGCAAAGCGGACAACGAGTATTGCCTCTTTGGTGACAAGGGAACAGTCTGCAGCTACGCTCCAAGGACGACGTCACAGTGGGTCAGCTCCCACCTCGGCAAGCGCCAGCCCGCCGTCCAGCTGGTCGGTGCCCCTTTTCAGCTTTGGTGACGCCGTTCCCCTGCCGTGGACCGCGTCCACGGGCTTTACCTTTATGGTGGACTTCACCTTTACGGTGCACCGCGCCTCCTCCTTCGTCGCCATGTGGTAGCCCTTCCCGCCCAAATGTTTGGGCGGAAGAGGTCCGAGACGCCTATAAAAGGAGAAGGGGTGCGCCCAAACAAGGGGTTCGGTCCAAGAATCCTGAGCCTAAACCCTAGATCTGAAGAATAGCTAGTAGCCATTGTTAGCTATCTCGAGCTCGGCAAGCTCTCCTTGTACTGTGAACTCTCCAAGCAGTGCAATACAGCAAAGCAGGACGTAGGGGTTTTACCTCCACAAGAGGGCCCTGAACCTGGGTAAGACCGAGTGTTCCCTTTCTGCAGTGCTGTCCCGCAGCGAGCCCGACGAGCACCGTCGCCGGAGCACGTTGAGGGTTGTTTGATTCCGTGTTCAGCCCCTTACTCGATCCTTCTCGAGACACCCCCAGTTCCTGGGATAGTTCTCCGACATTTGGCGCGCCAGGTAGGGGGCTGAGGCGCGTCTTCATCCTCGACACAGCCATGGCCGGCTCTCGTGCCGAACGTCTCGCTCGCCGGACGGCTAGCGCCGCCACTGCTCCCGCAGGCCGCCCGCGCGGCCGCCCGCGTGGGAGCTCTGCTCCGGAGCGCCGTGTCGACCCCGAGCCCCGCGTCGAGCACCCGGACGACGACGACATCGACCACGCTGAGGACGACCTCGGCGAAGAGGAGGCCTCCTCCCTGTACCCGTCGCGGGACCGTGCTGCCTCCTCGCTGGGCCGCCCTGCGCCCAGCCCGGCGACTGCGCTCCTCATGGCGCAGGAGCTGCTGTAGTACCGCCCCACGCCGGCGGCTCAGGAGGCCTGGCTCAACCGCGTTGCCGAGCTCATCGGCGCCGCTCGCGCCGCGGCACCCGCGCCGTCTCGTTCCCTGGTTCCTTCTGCGCTCGTGGGGGACGTGGCGCACGGCGCACCTCCCGTGCCTCCTCGTCAGCCCGCGCCCGCTCCAGCTCCACCGGTCCCACCGCAACCTGCCCCAGCGGGGGCTCCTCCTCGCGACGGCCGCGCTGCATCGCACGCGTCGTCGCCGCACAAATGCCAAATCGTGCAGCGAGCCCCTGAGGACGCACGCGTGAGCATCGAGCGCGGGCAGGAACGCCGCAACCGCGCCGTCCAGGACGTCGCCACCGCCGGGCGCCACCTCCGCGCCACTCTCGCCAACGGCACGGTCACCTACGGCACGACGGCCGCGTTCACTCGCAGCCTCCGTCGCGTCGTCTGGCCGGTCAAGTTCAGGCTGGACCTCCCTCCGCGCTACGACGGCAAGAACAACCCCCTGGAGTTCCTGCAGCTCTACTCCCTGGCCATCCAGGCCGCCGGGGGCGATGACAAGTGACGAGTAGTGGACTCGGCAAATCCCAAGGTTGCGTACCCCGGGTTGATTGAGGGGGAGAGAGTATGAATCGTTGGTGGTTAAGACGGCTAACAGGGGGCGAGTTTACCCAGGTTCGGCCCCTCGAGGTGAGGTAAAGACCTACTCCTGCTTGTCTGGAATTATCGAGGTGGCTACAATGGCGAGATGCAATCTCGCTAGGGTTTGCTTGCTCGTTGCCTGACCTAGACGATGCACCCTCCTGGCCTTTATATCACAGGCCAGGTCTCGGGTGGACGGTGCAGATTGCACGTTACAAGATAAGGAGAAACATCACCGGCCTAACCGACTACTTGGGCCACACGGTACACTTCATGGGCTTCAATGGGCTTCTCTTGGCGTGACCCAGGTACCACCACCGTGGGGCACCCGAAAGGTAGCCCCACGACAGTAGCCCCTGAGTGCTTAGTCGAATTGCAGAGTCGAGTAAAGGACTCCTTCCTCCGGGCACGCCACCTGACTCCTTCGCGAGCCAATCTTCGGCTGCTACTGTCTTGAATAATCGAGTGCGCTTCATGATTTTCTTGACTCGCCAGCTTTCGACTGTTGTTGTCCTTAGTCATCGGGTGCGCGAACAGCGCTCCCGATGGGAGTAGCCCCCGAGATTAAACTGAATTGCTTGCAATTGAGGTTAAACTCAATTTTTCTTCAGTCGAAAAGCCCGCTCCCGATGGGAGTATAAAGATGACTCGAAATGCCAAAGTCAAAACTGGCCTTGTTCGACTTTCTTTATACTCAGCCTTAATGGCCTACGGAATCGACTTAAACTCAGCTATGAAAGCTTACTGGTTGGAGTCCACTCGAATGATGAATTCGGGTGTCATCAGCTTTGTAAAGCTTACTATGTATTTGTCTCACTCAAATGGATTATCGAGTCGACTCAGCTCTCAGAGCTTACTGTTCCTTGTTGCACTCGAAAAATTGTCCGGGTGCTCCATCAGCCCGTTGGCTTACTTTATACGCTTCCGGTGATGATGTCAGGGCTGACGTTTTCGGCGTGCTCTGCATCCGATGGGACGTAACAGAGTGGTCCCAGTGTCAGTATTGACTGTTCTGACCGTTGGGCGCGAAATTTTCGTGGTATGATGATGGCGCCTCGATTCCCGCGCGTAGTGGGTGGCGTGGCCGGCGACGGTTGCTATCTCCGCGCGACGCGTGGACGGCCAGATGTTGCCTCGAGTTGCGGCTTCATGGAGGACGGCCAGGATGAACTGACCCCGCGGTACATAATCTTCACCGCAGTGGGGAACAGCTCACGCCTTCCTCATTTCGCCGCCATCTCGTTTGCTCTCTCCTCCAGTGCTATTCCTCCATTGCTGATCTTGCGCCCAGTTCACCAGAGACTCTCTCCTCCCCCGCTAGCACCATGGGCCAGAAGAGGGCGAAGGGAGCGGAAGGCTCCGCCGCCGGCGACGACGCCGGAATGAAGAAGCTGGAGGGTGACTGGGGGAAATCGTCCGTGAAGGCGGCGGAGCTGGACGCCCTCCGCGACCAAGGGTTGCTACCGCCGACAAGCACGGCGACGACGCGCGCCCCCGGTAAGGATGTGATCCCCTCTCCTCGCGATGGGGAGCGCGTGTGCTTCGTGGAGTTCCTTCCGCGAGGCTTCGGGTTCCCCATCCATGATTTTGTTCGTGGTCTTCTCTACGCCTATGGGATTCAGATGCATGATCTGAATCCCAACAGCGTATTGAACATTGCGAGCTTTATTGTGTTGTGCGAGTGCTTTTTGGGGGTCGCACCCAACTGGAACTTGTGGAAGTCGCTCTTCATGGTGCGACGGATGGTAGGGCGGTCGAAGCAGACGTTCCCCGTGGGCGGCTTCGGAATCCAGCTGCGCGGCGACACAAGCTTCTTCCAGCTGAAGAAATCCGACTCCGTCCAGAACTGGCGGAAAAAGTGGTTCTACATCAAGTGGGACCAAGAAGGCCTTCCCGAGTTCGCCGCTGATCGTCCTCTGCGAAGGACTAAGGCTTGGTCGCACCCTCTGTCAAAGGAGGACAAGGAGTCGACCAAGCCACTGCTGGCGCTGCTCCGCGGGTTGCTGACGACGCTCGGACGCGAGACAGGTGGCATTCACCTTATCGCAACTTTCCACAAGCTGAAGGTGCAGCCGCTGAGTCGACGCCAGCCAATGTGGGAGCTTGCAGTCGACACCTCGCTTGATGACGCACAGATCGCGACTAAGGTGAAGAACATCACCAGCCTTCGGGCCGCCGATCCGTGCAACGTTAGCTGCCCAGTCGAACCATATGGGCCAAACAATCCCGTGCCTGAGGTAAGCACCTTGAATTCTCTTTGCTTTGCTTTAGTCGACAGTTTTTCTTGACTCACTTTTCTGCTCGCTGCTCGTCAGGATCGAAGGGCTTATGTGAGCCTTCCTCCGCTGATGGAGAATGGACCTCACGATGAGGCCACAGTCGTCGAGCAGGACGACGATGAAGATGAACTCCCTTCTGCTCACTCGCCGAATGAGGAAGCAGAAGAGGATGACGAAGATGAAGAGCCGCTGCGGAAGCGGCTAAGACGAAGGAATGTCGACTCCACCTCGGGGTCGTCTCCGTTGAAGGAGGTGGTTGCGGAGGACAAGGAAGCCCGCGACTCATCCTTCGATGCGGATGAGCCGGTTGATCCGCTGTTCGTGTCTCCACTGAATTCAGCGCCGCCCGCTGGGTTTGGGGGGATGGCATCTCCTCCCATGAGCAGCGAGGATGAAGATGTCACCAGGTAAGCCTCTGCGAGTACGCCTTTTTGTCTTTGTTCTTCTTTCGACTCCTCGGAGGCTTGTCTGAAGTTTTGCTTCTTTACACAGCCATCACACTGGTGGGGATGGCTCTTCGCCTCAAGAAGAGGAACATCAATCTGCAGCTGTCCCGGAGCGAACCACTGGGGCACCCGAAGAGGCGCCTGAGGCCAATAATCCTTTGACGTTGAAGACGTCAACCTCCAAGGGGCCAGAAAGAGCTGCTGATACGACTGCAGTGGATGCTGAGCTACTGGAGCATGTAAGTACATTCTGTCTTAGCCTTGCAATTTCTTGTGTCAGGTGCGCGAACAGCGCTCCCGATGGGAGTAGCCCCCGAAGATGTGCGTGACTAGGATAGTCGGGCACAGATTGACACTTTTGCTTTTTTGCACAGCCGTTTTGTCGTCAGCTGCTGGAGGGAGCCACAGCCTTCATGCGAATGGAGAAAGAGGAAGGTCGACTCCGCACTGCCCTGGAGCAAGCCAACAGTGAGTATTAACCTTTTGCATTCGGGCGGTGCTTCGATTGTCTCCATTATTGACCTTTCTCCGATAATCCACAGGCGAAAAGGAGAGCATGGCGAAGCGGATCGCGGAGCTGGAGAGATCACTCGGTGCAGCTCGACAGCGTGAACAAACTCGGGGTGACCTGGAGAGGACCCAGGTTGAACGCTTGCTCGGACTCGCCAATGCGATCGGAGGTGAGTATCTCGGCTCGTTGCCTACTTTGACTTTTGTCGACTTCTGATGTGTCATAAATGCGGTCATCCACTTTGTTCAGAGCCGTGCGGAGGCGCTCCTCCAGCAGAGTCTTCCAGTGAGAATGTCGACCTGGAGACGGCTGTTGGCTTCGTTGATCGTGCCCATGCGTATGCTTCGACCGCACTGCAGCAATCTTCGGCGGAGCTGCAGAAGTCTAAGGATGCTCTGGCGAGTGTGCATCGGAGCATCTTCCCCAGCCAGCCGTTGCCGACCGATGTTGACGCGCTTGCGTCCCCGTTTGAAGGCGAGGCGACCACCCTGGCGGACTACACGCGTGCCCAGACGGTACGCGGCTCAGAGTTCACTTTCCGGCTTTTGCTTGGTCATGAGGTTGCAGGCGACTTCGAGGCAGTTGTCAGCGACTTTCCTCGAAAGCCCGATGGCAAGACCAAGTCGCTAAACAGCGTCAAGGCAAGAGCAAGTCAGTTAGCTGTTAAGCTGATTGATACCTTTGAGAGGAAGCTTGCCAGAGCTGCAGAGTTGGCCTCCAAGAAGAG
>QRDG01001438.1:233760-268663 GCA_012064385.1 Puccinellia tenuiflora
GCTGCGTTCGTTCTTGAAGGTTGCAGGAAAGCACTCTGGCAAATCAACAAAGTGTTCTTCCCCCTTGATGAACAGCCGGAAGGGTTGCCCGCGCTGTTGGAGAGGTTCCGCAGTAGCAGGGCGTTGAAGGGGGTCGTCTCGGTCAGCTTGTTGCCGGGGCCAACACGGCGTTTGCCTATGTTCGACTGCATCGACCTCATGTTCCCTTGGACAGAATACTTGATGGCTTGCCTGGATGTTGATTATGCTGAATCCCTTGAGGCCGCACGTCAGGTGATGCGACAGGTCCTGAATCATACAGAGCGACGTGTAGGGCCACTGGATGCGCCAAAGGAAGAGCCTGTCGACTAAGAAAAGCAGTTTGTTGTATGATGTTAGCTTGTAACATAAATATGCATGTATGTATGCCCATATGATGTTGTATGTGTGATTTTGCACTTGTAGACCTGTATGGCGCGAGCCCCCGAGTGAATCGAGTGGCGGCCTAGGATTTTTGAGTTTATGCCTGTGCGGCGCAGCCCCCGAGTGTTTCGAGTGGCGGCCTAGGCTAGACTTAGACCTGTATGGCGCGAGCCCCCGAGTGGTTCGAGTGGCGGCCTAGGCTAGACTTAGACCTGTATGGCGCGAGCCCCCGAGTGGTTCGAGTGGCGGCCTAGGATTTTCGAGTTATGCCTGTGTGGCGCAGCCCCCGAGTGATTCGAGTGGCGGCCTAGGCTAGACTTAGACCTGTATGGCGCGAGCCCCCGAGTGTTCGAGTGGCGGCCTAGGATTTTCGAGTTATGCCTGTGTGGCGCAGCCCCCGAGTGATTCGAGTGGCGGCCTAGGCTAGACTTAGACCTGTATGGCGCGAGCCCCCGAGTGGTTCGAGTGGCGGCCTAGGATTTTCGAGTTATGCCTGTGTGGCGCAGCCCCCGAGTGATTCGAGTGGCGGCCTAGGCTAGACTTAGACCTGTATGGCGCGAGCCCCCGAGTGGTTCGAGTGGCGGCCTAGGATTTTCGAGTTATGCCTGTGTGGCGCAGCCCCCGAGTGATTCGAGTGGCGGCCTAGGCTAGACTTAGACCTGTATGGCGCGAGCCCCCGAGTGGTTCGAGTGGCGGCCTAGGATTTTCGAGTTATGCCTGTGTGGCGCAGCCCCCGAGTGATTCGAGTGGCGGCCTAGGCTAGACTTAGACCTGTATGGCGCGAGCCCCCGAGTGGTTCGAGTGGCGGCCTAGGATTTTCGAGTTATGCCTGTGTGGCGCAGCCCCCGAGTGATTCGAGTGGCGGCCTAGGCTAGACTTAGACCTGTATGGCGCGAGCCCCCGAGTGGTTCGAGTGGCGGCCTAGGATTTAGGTTGATTGCTCGCAAAGGAAGAAATGACAAGTCTTTTCCTTCAAATATCTTTATTGATTCTCGCAAACAGGCCGCCTCGTTAAAACCCTTCCAGTCCCCTTAGGTACCCTGGCGAGGGAAAGAGTGCGTAAGAAACCTGCTGCTACTTAACAAGGTGAAGCTTACAAGCTGGGGTTGATCAGGCGTAGAAGCGGCGTAACTGTGCCACGTTCCACGGATTGCTGCAGACTGTCCCTGTCTTCGAGTCCTTCAGGCGGTAAGCTCCGTTGCCGATTGCCTCTGTCACAATGTATGGCCCCTCCCATGGGGAGGCGAGTTTGTGCACCTTCTTCTGCTTGAGCCGGAGAACCAGGTCCCCTGGGACGAATGCTCTAGGCCGCAGTCGCCGACCGTGGTAGTTGCGCAGGTCTTGCTGGTACACGGCTGTGCGGCTGAGGGCGATGTCGCGTGCTCATCCAGGACATCCACATCATCTTCAAGTGCTTCTTCAGCATCAGACTCGTCGTATGCCACTACTCGTGGAGCGTCAAATTTGATGTCGCAGGGCAGGACTGCTTCGGCACCGTACACCATGAAGAATGGTGTATACTGGGTAGATCTGTTTGGCGTGGTGCGTAGGCTCCCACAGCACGCTGGTAACTCCTCCACCCAGGCTCCTGCGGCTCGCTTCAATGGTACTCGCAGACGCTTCTTGCTTGCCTTTGCTGACTAGGCCGTGGCCTTCTCCGACTTGCCCATTGGACTGCGGGTGCGAGACGGATGCATAGCTGAGCTTGACAACCTTGTTCAGAGCAAAAATCCCTGAATTCTTTCGGCTGTGAAGTTCGTCCCGTTGTCGGTGATGATGCCGTGTGGCACACCGAACCTGAAGATGGTTGACCTGATGAAGTTGACCGCTGAGGTTGCGGTTGAGCTTGTGATTGGGACCGCCTCGATCCACTTCGTGAACTTGTCGACTGCCACCAGGAGGTGAGTGTGCCCGCCTGGGGAGATTTCTTGAAGGGACCTACCATGTCGAGTCCCCATTGCGCGAAGGGCCACGCGAGTGGTATTGTCTCAGTGCCGACGCTGGTGCATGCGGCTTGTTGGCGAACTCCTGACAGCCAACGCATTTTCTGACCAGCTCTTATGCGTCTTGCATTGCGGTGGGCCAGTAGAACCCTGCTCGCAAGGCCTTGGCCACCAGTGCTCGACTGCTTGCGTGGTGCCCGCATATGCCGGCGTGGATGTCGAGTAAGATTGCTTGGCCGTCGGCTGGATCGATGCACCTTTGGAGTACTCCTGAGATGCTTCTCTTGTAGAGCTCGCCATTGATGATGGTGAAGCCTTTGGAACGGCGGACGATGCGCTTGGCTTCGACTGGGTTCTTCGGCCAGCCGCTGGTGCAGCATGTAGGCCAGATACGGGCTTGTCCACGTGGGCTTGACTAGCATTATCTCCATGACCTCCTTCTCCGTGCTTGGCGGGTTGGCGGTGCTTGTTGCCGATGTAGAGGGTCCTGGCGGGGGCCGGACCTTGATTGAGCGCTGTGTGATGCACTCGAGGAAGACTCCGGGTGGCACCGGAGCTCGATCCGATCCTAGGTTAGCCAGGATGTCAGCTTCTTCGTTGCTTTCGCGGCCGATGTGCCGCAGTTCACAGCCGTCGAAGAGGCCTTCCAGTTGATTGTACAGCTCCCTGTAGGCTATCATTTGTCAGCGATGGCATCACACTGCTTCATGGTTTGCTGCACAACCAGATAGGAGTCGCCGTAGATCATGAGGCGAGTGGCGCCGCAGTTCTGGCCATCGCATGCCGTGGATCAATGCTTCATACTCTGCTTCGTTGTTGGAGGAGTTGGGAACTTCATCTGTAGCACGTACTTCAGCTTGTCGCCTTTAGGTGAAATGAGCACGACTCCTGCTCCGGCTGAGTTGAATTTCTTGGATCCATCAAAATACATTGTCCATGCATTGGACAAGTCGGGCTCGTCGGGCAGTTGTGCTTCTATCCACTCTGTGGTGAACTCTGGGAGGACCTGGGCCTTGATTGCCTTCGGGTGTGGCGTACTTCAGCCCCCATGGCCCTAACTCGACAACCCACTTGGCGACTCTCTTCCTGTCGCGGCTGGGTTAGTGAGGATGTCGGATAGGGCAGAGGAGCTTACCACCGTGATCGGGTGCTCGGAGAAATAATGGACCACCTTCCTGGACGTCATGAAGACTCCGTATGCCAGCTTTCTGGCACGCCGAAGACGCACTTTTCTGGGTTTAACTTGATCTGGTACTCGTTAAGCGCGTCGAAGACCTTGCGGAGGTCGTCGATGAGGCTGTCCTCTGTGCGGGTGGTGACGACTATGTCATCGACGTAGACTTGGACGATCTGTCCTATGAGCTCCTTCAAGCAGGCCTGCATCGTGCGCTGATAAGTGGCTCCAGCGTTCTTCAACCCGAAGGGCATCATCTGATAACAGAATACACCGTGTGGTGTGATGAACGCCGTCTTCTCCTGGTCTTCGACTTTCATCCTGATCTGCTGGTACCCAGAGTAGGCATCCAGGAAGGATAGGCGTGCACAGCCTGCAGTCGAATCGACGATCTGATCAATCCGCGGGAGCGGAAAGTGATCCTTGGGGCAGCATTTGTTGATGGCGGTGAAGTCGACGCACATGCGTAGTTTCTTCGTCTTCTTCTTTTCCACCAGTACCGGGTTTGCTACCCACTCTGAATCCTTTATTTCCCGAATAAATCCGGCGTGAAGCAGCCGGTCGATCTCCTTGCTGATAGCATCTCTCTTAGGACCCGCGAAGCGTCTCAAGGTCTGCTTGACTGGTCTAGCGTCTTTGCGGACGCGTAAAGAGTGCTCGGCGAGTTCCCTTGGTATACCTGGCATGTCAGAATGTTGCCAGGCGAATATCTTCCAGTTCTCGCGCAGGAACTCGACGAGCGCGCTTTCCTATGCGTTAGTCAGGCTTGATGACACCCTGACCGTCTGTCGGCGTCCGTCGGGTGTACCCTGGTTAGCCCTTGTGTCGTCGCTTGCGTTGAATGCAGATTCCTTGGATGATTTCTTCCGTGGTGGGAACAGAGTCCTGTCGTTGTCGACTGCCATCATCTCCAGGTGCTCGTCCATCCCAAAGAACTCAGAAATCCTGCTGAACTCGCGGTCGCAGCTGTCAGACCGGTCGAAGTCGCCTTTCACCGTGAGGACACCCTTTGGTCCCGGCATCTTGAGCAGGAGGTAGGCGTAATGTGGCACTGCCATGAATCTGGCGAAGGCCGGACGGCCCAGTATGGCATGATATTGTGACTTCCAGTCGACTACCTCGAAGTCGATCGCCTCTCGCTGGAAGTTTTCGGGTGTGCCGAATATGACGTCGAGTGTAACTGTTCCCATGGGCGTGACTGCTTGCCCTGGTACTATACCGTGGAAGGTATTTGCTGATGGCGTTAGGTTGGATGTTGACCTGTTCATCCTTCTCAGGGTGTCGGCAAAGATGATATTGATACCGCTGCCTCCATCCATGAACACCTTCTTCAAGGTGTACTCCCCGATCTGAGCTTCGACTACCAGAGCAGCGTGCCCGGGTCGTGGTATCGCCGGCGGGTGGTCCGCTCTGGAGAAAGTGATCGTCGTTTCTGAGCCTCTCAGGTAATCGGGTACTGCAGGTGGATTGGTGAGTGCTTGGTAGACCTGGCGGGTGATGATTTTCTGGGTCCTGTTGGAAGGACGTCCCTTCTGTATCATGTTGATCTGCCCACGTGCTGCCGGGAACGCGTTAGCAGGATCCTGCGGCTGTGGCTGTTGTTGCTGTTGCGGGTAGAAGGCCAGCGCTGCTTGCGCTGGGTTGGCGACTGGAGGAGGAGGTGGCACCTGGAGGGCCAGCTGTGCAGCTGGCTGTGCCACGGGTGCTGCTTGATTATCACGCTGTCCGTTCTGAGGGACTATTCGCGCAAACGCCCTGTATATCTTTTGCGCCTTTCTGCAATCCTTCAACAGGTGGCGGGATCCCCACTTGCCTGTTTCTGGGTCCCTGAACATGTGATGCTTGCAAGGTTGCTCTAACTCTTCTTCCTCAGTCAGTGGGCGTCTCCGCCACTCGCGCTTGCGACTTCCATCTCTATGGTAGCTGCTGCCACCGTCCTGGTTGTACTGCCTTTCATTCTCACGGGGGGTTTCGAATCCCGCCGCTACTAACTCGATCGAGTCGTTGCCGACGTAACGCGGCTTCTTCTTCAGGCGCCCTTCTCGCCAGTTGCTGGGTCCTGCTTCTTGCCTCGGGATCGTGGTGCATCACGAACAGAGTCTTCTCCATCTGCCCACTGGTTGGCTATCTGCATGAGCTCGATCATGTTCCTCGGCCTAAGCCTACCAAATTCCTCACGGAGGTCGCGGCGGTAAACGCCGTGCATGAATGCATCCATCACCCTGTCCTCTGAGGTGGCTCCATCCATGGTGTTGCGAAGTAAGGTCCACCGCTGGATGTACGAACGGAGTGGCTCATCTCGACCTTGCTTGCACGCCTGGAGCTCAATGAGGGTTGTTGGCCTTGCGTATGTCCCCAGAAAACTCTTCACGAAGGCGCTCCTGAACTCGTCCCAGGTGCTGAAAGCGTCCCTGGGCTGAGTGTTGAGCCACCCGCGAGCAGATCCCGTGAGCATCAACTGGATGTACTGCATGGCAGTAGTCGAAGTACCACCTTGACAGCTGCACGCGATGAGGTAGTCTTCCAGCCAGTCCCTTGGGTCTTGCTTCCCATCATACTTGGGTGTCTCCGCTGTTAGCTTGAAGCCTTTGGGCATCTTCGTGTCGCGGATGTTGAAGCTGAAACATGCGGCTCCGCGTGGCTCGAAGTCGTCGTCGTCGTAGTCGTTGACTTGTGCACTCGCCGCTCACAGCTGTCGACTGCGGTCCACCCTTCTCTGTGCGACGACGTTACGGACATCTTCGCCTGGCTGCGGCTGTCGCAGTCGAATTGGGGCTGGGTCTGCAAGTGGTGCGGGTTCACGATCGCGGCGGTCTCGATTCTCGTGCACCCTTCCTGCTGGTGCTGACTTTGCCAAGACTTCCTCGACTTCCCTGAGGGATTGAATTTGTCGCCTGTGGAGGCGGGCGTGGGCGTCACCCTCCGGCGGCTGCATTAGTCGCAGGTAGGTTTCGACCGCCATGAGGGCCGAAGCGGGTGTCTTGGGACGGGGATTCCGTCCGCATCTTCCGTCATGAATGACGACTCTAGATTGCGAGTGAGGTGGACGCGATCAGCTTCTGGCACCCGTGGCATGCGAGCCCTGTGACGCCCTCCTTGCGAGACTTCCTCCGATCCGGCCAAGAACGAGTGTGCTGCCCTCCTGGCACTCGACGCGTCGGCTAGTTCTTTGCGCCGAATCAGATCGGCCTTCTCTTGGCGGACTCGCTCGGACTCCTTCCAAAGCAAGTATTGGACCGCCAGTTGGTCTTCTCGGGGTTCATCTGGTGAAGGGAATGTGCCTTCGTCCACGTGCTTCATGGCCTGGATCGCCATCTCCCGAGTGATGGTGAGTCTTGTCACCCTATCCGGCATGGTCACCTCCAGCGGGTATACGGGTTCCCCGCCGTTGGATCGTGCTGGGCTGGCCATATAGACTTGCGCGGGGTAAACCCGTCGAGTGGGGCTGATGCTCCCAGTCCTGCTTCCTTCGTCCGAGCTATGCTCAGAGTCGAAGATTACAGCAACGTGGCGGGTGCCACGGTCACTGCTACTGGCGATTCCGCGACGCAGAGGCGCGGTTGGCGAAATTGGCGCAAATTTTGGCTTCGTCCGAGGCGCGGACAAGAAGGTCGGAGTAGACTTGTTCCGCGCCAAGGTTGCAGTAGATGCGATTTTTCTGGTAACCGCGGGTGTGGTCACCGCAGTCGCCTTTGACGCGGTCGCAGATGGTGCTGACGCAGTCGAAGTAGATGCGATCTTCACGGCAGTCGATGACACGATCGCCGTGGCCGCAGTAGATGCGATCTTCGCGGCGGGTGAAGCCGCGGTCGGCGCAGTCGGTGTAGATGCTGGCGCGTCGGTCGCGCGCAACGTGGCCAGCGTGGGCCGGAGTGTTCCGCGACTGTCCACCAGATAGCGCAGACTACCGAAGGTAATCCACGTGCTCTGCTGCACCTCAGCGTACGCCGGGAGATCCGCCGGCGAGTGGTGGACGAACTCGAGGAAGCCGGTGTAGATCGACTCCCTGGCGCTGATGCCGTTCTTCATTGTTGATGAGGCCGGCGCAACCATGACTCCAACGATCTGTTCTTTCCCACTGAAATACATAGGTGGACCACCTATTGATGCTTTCATGAAGGTGCCTCCCAGAGTTAATGAAGAAGTGTATGAAATCAACCCTATAATGCTTGATATGCCGCGCACTAAGCAGTATAAAGGAGATGGTACAGAAGACCCGTACCGTCACATTGATTTCTTTGAAGAAATATGTGGGACTTTTAAGCTTAATGCATTTACTGATGATGAGACGAGGCTTAAGATATTCAGTCAAACTCTTATTGACAAAGCCATCTCATGGTACAAGTCTCACCCTAAAGGTACGTTTGATAGATGGGATAAATTATCTACTACGTTTTTAGTTTACTTTTATCCAGAGAAAATCTAATGGAGCAAGGCGCATGATCACCAACTTTCGAAACAGGCCTGGAGAAAGCCTACTAGTGGTTATGTAAGGTTTCTTGAACTACTTGATAATTGTCCTCATCATGAATTACCATCTTGGTTAGTTTTGCAAACTTTCTATGGAGGACTAAGTAGTGAAAATACAGAAGTTTTAGATCTTGTTTCAGGCGGAGTTTTCATGAAATACACTATTGAGGAAGCCTAGGAATTATTAAATGATATGCGTATGAATAAAGAAACTTGGTCACCAGACCTTGGTGACAAAGGAGGAACAGAGGTAGAATATGACTGCATTCAAAACTTTATTGATTGTGGTAAATTAAAAAAACTGGGTAAAGCTTTGCATGTTGACTCTGATATTGTTTTGCAAATCATAAAAAAATATACCCAGTATTTGCAGCTTCCAAGAAGAACTGGATTAAATATGTGAAACCCAAAAGTGTTGCCACTATTCATGTACCTGCAGAGGACGAATCAATTAATGCAACTAAATAAACTCCAACAGAGGTATGAGGCTCAACTACGTGTAGGTATGAAGTATGATAAAGGAAGAATGCTCCGTCGAGGCCAATAATACTGAAGAGACGCTACTTGTGGGTAACATAGTTAAACTAGAACAAGATGCTATCCACCTGGTTACAGGTAACATAAGGAATAAAGGGTATGGAAAACCAGTTCTTCTGTGTTCTTTTAGAGGATCATCTTATTATGGTTTATGCGACATAGGATCCTCCATTAATGTTATTCCTTATGAGCTCCACTTACAATTAAAAGTAAAATATGTGCTCCTGATATTGAGTTAGTAGACATGTCTATCGTATTAGCTGATAGGTCGCTGCATGAACCTATTGGAGTTATTAATGATGCTCAAATTCGCATTGGTATTCATGCATATTTCATTGATCTTGTTATTATGGATGTACCGGTTGATCCTTTTTGCCCAATAATATCTATTAGAAATTTCCTTCGTACTATTAAGGCTTATATTTATTGCAGAAGAGAAATTATTACTATAAGACTTGGAGAAGATGAGGTCCAGTTTCATTTCTCTAAGTTTGACATTAAGCCTCATAAAGAACTAATAGATGAGGAAGGTAAGACTGTAACTGAGCTTGCAGCTATCTATTACGGTGTACTGGGTGAAGAAGAAGAAGATGCAGAAGATTATGAAGAAGCAAAGAATGAAGAGGAACATGATGAGGGTGATGAAAACACCCACGCTGACGTTATTCAAAAGAAGAAATAATAGAAGACTATGAGTTTTTAGAGGGGCAATGAAGAACTACCACCAACAGAGCTCAAGCAATTACCAGAAGAATTAAGGTATGAGTTTTTAGATGAAGCTAAAAAACTACTTGTTATTATTAGTTCTAAAATTTCAGCTATAGAGGAAGGACACTATTGTTGGATATAGAATGTGTATTGATTTTAGGAAGATGAACAAGGAGACTCGAAAGGACCACTACCCTCTACCCTTCATTGATCAAATGTTGTAAAGGTAGCTAGTCATTCTTACTTCTCAAACTACATGTGAAGCTAAAGAACTATTGTTGGATATAGAATGTGTATTGATTTTAGGAAGATGAACAAGGAGACTCGAAAGGACCACTACCCTCTACCCTTCATTGATCAAATGTTGTAAAGGTAGCTAGTCATTCTTACTTTTGTTATCTGAATGGATATTCGGGTTTCTCACAGATAGCAGTCCACCCTGATGATCAAGAATGCCTTTTAGTTTATGTAATGCACAAGCTACTTTTCAAATATGCGTGACTGCAATATTTGTTGATTTCATTGAGGAGATAATGGAAGTATTCATTGATGATTTTTCTGTCTATGGAACAACTTTTAATAATTGTCTCCATAATCTTGAGAAAGTATATCAGCGATGTGAAGACACTAACCTTGTGTTAAACTAGGAGAAATGTCAATTCATGGTAACCGAAGGTGTTGTACTTGGTCATAAAGTATCAGGTAGAGGCATAGAGGTTGACAAGGCTAAAATAGATGCCATTGAGAAACTGCCTTATCCTATAGATGTTAAAGGTATAAGAAGTTTTCTTGGACATGCAGGTTTCTATAGACGTCTTATTAAGGATTTCTCCAAGTTCTCCAAGCCATTAACAAAGCTTTTACAAAAAGATGTTAAATTTGATTTTGATGAGCAATACATACTTGCTTTTAACTATCTAAAAAATGCTTTGTTGAATGCGCCCATTGTAAAACCTCCTATATGGGATAAGCTTTTCGAATTAATATGTAATGCTTATGATTGCTCTGTTATTGCAATTATTGGACAACATGATGATGATACATTCAATGTTATCTATTATGCTAGTCGCACGTTGAATGAGGCTAAACGAAACTATCCTATGTCTAAATTAGAGTTATTTGTTGTTGTATTTTCTTATGATAAGTTCAAGTCTTATTTTAGTGACACAAAAGTGAAAGCTTACACTGATCACAAGGCCCTCAAGGAACTTATATTGGACAAAGATGTTAAGCCACAAATAATACGTTGGTTGCTATTATTACAAGAATTTGACTTCCAGATGGTTGAAAGGGGACGCACCAGAGAAGATGAAGTCAAGGAAATTTTATCAGCTATAGTAAGCCAAGAAAGAGTGCATGTTCCCTACAGTACCATTATGCCTAAAGTGATTGAGAAGCCTCGATACGGCTTGCATAATGCTAAGGTAATAAATAGCATGATTGCTGAGCTGAGTACATCGTGTACTGTTCAGATCAAAGAATTACGAGGAGGTATGGATCCTGGGGATCTAACTTAAGTTTAATTTGTTATAGTTTAGTTTTGTTTCTGATTTTGTTCATGTTTTCATTTTTCTTTTAATTCCCCATGCAGATTGATTTTTGTTCTGACATGGTACGGTGGGCAGTATGGTGGGTCGCCACCGTACCCGGAGTCGTTACGACGACCATGTCCCTATCTGGTAAAATTCATTGTAAGTTTTTAATAAGTTTTCGCTTTCTGCAGCTTCAACGAAATCGGTACGGTGGGCAATACGGTCACCCGCCACCATCCTGATGGTCGTTAAGTAGCCCGCTTTATGTTGCGTCGCGGAAAAAGTTTTTCCGCAATTAAAAAACCGTATCGAAGTCGGTAACGGAGTTTGGTACGGTCACTGGTACGATGGCAAGCGAGCGTACCGACGGTTGTTATGCAGCCCGTTTTCCCAAAATTCTCAGTTTTAGTTTCCAATTCTTTTACAATTGCTTTTCCAACCAACCTTGTACCCTAATCTCGTGATTTTGAGACTTCTAACCCCTTTATATACCCAGGCAATAGCTCTCCTTTTGCTATCCTCAAACAGAACTAATCTACAGAAGCCGTAAGAGCAGAAGCTAAAGCCATAACTCGACGCCATGGTGAATCCAAAGGAGGTTGATGACATTATGAACAAACTAGAGTAGGAAGGGAGAAGGTTGCAAGAAGCTTTGCAGGGAAGGGAAACTCGGAACATGACTGGAGCACGGATCTTCGTTGAGGTCATAGATTGACGAAAACCTGCACACAAAGATCGAGAAAGTTGAGGCAAGATTAAGGAATGTTGAGATAACTGCACCTGGATCTGCTTATCATAGCTCTCTTGTGCGCATTCATCTTGATTTGCTAGATGAGAAGATTCGCAAGAGAACAGAGGCTACTTTAGCAATGAGCATGAGGGCAATAGTCTAGTTGGAGAATAAGAGTAGGCTCTATGAGCTTCGCATCAAGGACTTGGAAGAAACCAACCAGTTGCTCTAAAAGGCTCTCAACCGCGAGACTACTCCAGTCAAGAAGAATTATCACGGTATCTAATAATCGCAAGGATTATTTGATCCCGCCTAGCTTATGATTAACCTTTGAGAGATCTATAAAGCCTTGTAATCTTTACAATTTTTATATAAAGTTTGCGTTAGTTCTTGTTTGGACAAATGCCGAAGGCATGACCGGCCCACTCAGACTGATTGCCGCGCATATTGGCAGTTTTACAAGTTAGGGAAGTTTTCGACCTCTTTCCAATATGGGCCGCGGGTCCGTGCCCGTCACGAAACGTCTTGTCCTCTGTTTCCTTTTTCCAATATGGGCCGTGGGTGCGTTCGTGATCGTGCCCGTCACGAAACGTCTGAGATCTCCTCCTCCGGCGGCTATATACACCTCGCCGTCCTCGCTCGCTAACCTCACCCCACAAAGCGATCCAGTCCTCTCGCCACTCGGCCCCCGATGGAGCGCGTCGATTCCAACTCCGGCGAGCTCGCGTTCTCGATCGAGAGCTGCGTCGGGATGCTCCACCAGAACAAGCGCGTCGCTCGCGAGGAAGGCCTCAAGGACCTCGTCGCGGCGCTCGAGGGCTTTGTGGGCGCCGACGAGCTCGACTACCGGTACGAGCAGGCGGTGGACAGCTGCTTCTCCTTCCTCAGGAGCGGATCTGCCAAGGAGCGCAAGGACGCGTACCGCGCCATCGGCATCTACGCGCTCACCGTCATCGGCTCCAAGGACCAGATCCTCCTCGACAGGCTGTTCGACCTCGACCGCCTCTCCGGGATGGTCCCGATGTCGCCCGCTGACGCGGAGAGAGCTATCGCCGCCATCAACTGCCTGGCCGCCGTCACCCTGGTCTGCGCGAGAAAGGGGGCCGACGCGAAGCCGTCCGTCAAGGCCATCTGGGAGGTGATCGAAGAGACCGCCGTCCCCCAGGTCATGGCCGCCGCCATGACCGCGTCGACGCTGCTCCTCCCCAAGGCCGGCAACTTGGGAGCCATGACGAGCCCGTTCAAGGTCATCGCCAAGCTCCTCAGTGCCGACGACTCCGCCGTCCGGATGGCCGCGGGCGAGGCGCTGGCCGTGTGCTTCGAGCTCAACCACCTGCCCCATCAGCCGCCCGACCCGCGCCACGAGTACGACTACTACAACTACTACAGACGACCGCGGGTACCTAAACCGGAAACCAGGCCGTTGCTCGAGAGCAGAGTGGCGGAGCTCGCCGACGGCGGGGCAGACGTCGTACAGAAGAAGGAGCACGCCGAGGAAACGATCCTGTTCCGGCAGATCAAGGACTTGCTCGAAGCCAACCCGCAAGAACCTGCCGAAGTCAATCAGCGGCAAGGTGGACCTGTCGATGCCAAGCCCCAAGGTAGCCCTTGCCCGGAGCAGTCCTGGTCCTGGTCGTCTGGTGCGTGCCGCGTCAAGGTCAGGACGTGGACAAAGCTGGCCCAGCTCAACTTCCTCAGGCAGTACCTTGGCGAGGAGGGCTTCGCCACTCACTTCCAGCTCAACCGGCCACTCTTCCGGGACTCCCTGGGGCTCAACAGGACTGCCGGCGGCGCCGAGGAAGAGGACCTGCCGGCCCAGGAGAAGAAGCAGCTCAGGAACGACAAAGATAAGCAGCGGACCAAGGACATTAACAATGATCGACGGAACAAGAACAACCAATATGACTAAGCGCGCTCAGTTATCAGTTTCCTCAGCTTTTCGAGAGTCTTAATTTCCTTAATTTGGCACTCTATTGTACTGTTTGTTGAGATGGATTCGCGGATCATCTTCTAGCTGAATTTAAATCGCATGAAAATTAAACAAATAGTACTCAATTAGGCTTGAAAAACGAGCGCTTCATCAACTAGTTTTTCTTACCGATTTCATATACAGTGCTTGATCATTTATCCTTTTACCTAATGAATAGGAAAATCTTCTACTCACACGTTCTGTCAATAAAGAATTTGGCAATGGATATTTTAAGTCCTTTCTCGGAAGATTTAGTATGATTTTGCTAATTCTCACTTAGTTTAGGGCTCAGTCATGCTCCTTGGATGAATTTGCCAAAATTCATGCATTCGGCCCACATTACCTTTAAACATACATCTTACGTTCACTACCGGAATCTCTGATCGTTTGCCGTGTTCCTAGCCTGTTGCCAGTGTTTTCAATCGATCACTTGACAAAAGATGTTGTATGCTGAGCGTCCAGTAAAAAACACTCGGTAAACACAAGACACTCAACAAACTCATAAAAAAGTCCTCAAAGTCCCACACTCGACAAACACAACAAAAATATCTCGGTAAAGTATTGTACTTGATAAACATCGTGGACACATGTCTCCGCCATCGTGTTGATGGGAATGAGACGACACAACCCTGTTTGTCGAGTGTCGACTAAAGGACACTCGACAAACTTTAAAAAAAAATCCCCACTCGTTTCGCCAACCGCCAGAATTTGTTGCCTTTTTTATATTTGCTGAGTGTACTCTACGGGACACTTAGTGAAACATTTCACATTTTTTATTCCCCACGAGTTTTTCCCTCACACTCGGCAAAGGATGTTATATCTAAATGTTTTTATATATTTCCCGCCCTTCTTCGCTGACACATTATTCCCCCCCCCCCCCCTCCCGTTCGTTCTTTTCTTTGCTTTCCCCCTCTATTTTAGTCCTCTCTCTTTCTTGCCCTTTTCTGTAGCAACATCCGTCGACAGTTTTTTTCAGCCATCATTACCTATAAATAACCCCTCACTCAAATGGGAGTGTTGCATCAGCTAATGTTTTTCGTCTTGGGAGATATTGAAGGATCAAAGACGGAGCCTAGATGGGGTGAATAGACGACTAATTTCTTAAACCATTTAGTCTAGAGATAATTTTGGATAAAGAAGGTGACCCTAAAATACAAAAAGATGAAATATCATATATGATTCGATACAATATAACAATAAGTAAAGGGCAGAAACTAATAAATAACCAAAATGGAAGGAGAACAATACACAGTGATGTGTCCTAAAGTTCAAGTCCTTGAGGGACTCTACTCTCTGTTGGGAAGGTTGTGGCATACCAAGCCCACACGATCCCTCATGGATCTAGCCTTATTTTCCCCTGAGCTATCCAAACCAAGTGAGAACCCTTTCACTATCGGGATCTTGAGGAGATCGTCACACCTTTACAAACTCGTTGATAGACACACCAAAACTCACAAGCCAACTTCAACCACGGTTCCCCACAAACCCAAGAGTAACAAGACCAAGCTAACTCAAGATGGGATGGAAAACTAGATGTAGGGTCCTTCTGTCTTTTACCTCGAAGAATCTCAAAGATTGAGTGGAGGGATGTGGAGGAATCAAGAAAAGGAGATCAACACTATTGGGGCGAACGAGATGTCGAATTGGTGCCCTTTCCAAGGAGGAAGAAGGAAATGTATATGGTAAACAAAATTGACTATTGACCATACCGAGGGAAATTTGGACATGTCCGGAGTGGCCAAACTATCTGAGGAGGTAACAGAGAGCCCTAGACGAATCCTGACATGGGCAGGACATAGGGTTGACCGTGCGGACCTGGAAGGTGGAAGCCATCTAGTTCGAAGGGGTTTCGAGCAGATTTTTGCGAAATAATTTTTGGTTGTTCATATAGGATGTGTACGGGTTGTTGAAACACCAAATCTTGTAAGCTCGGTGCGCTCTTCATAGTATGGCATTCCTACGACTCAAATGTGTAAAATGAAACGTCCAAAAATAACACACCATCTTCTCGATTGTCCTTTTATATAGGTGTTACCATCTTCTCGATTATCCTTCTAGATTTTGGCATGTTGCTTCATAACTATGTCACATTTTTTGGAACTTGTCTGCTATGTCGCATTCTCTTCTATTCTATTGCATTAGTAGATTACTTGAAGCATATGTTTTTTGTTAATTAGAACTATTTTTGTAAACTCCTATTCACCCCCACCCCTGTCTATTTTTATATCTCGACATTTCAATATGGTGCCTCCGAGATTCAATATTCTCGCCTAGGAATTCAAAAATTGTACATGTCTGGTGCCTCCGGGTTTCACCATTTAGTACAACCGAGTTAGTTACTTGCAATGGTAATATGTATGCACGTGTTTCTAAATAGCTACCCACCCCCTAAGGAAGAACAAAACTTTTGGAGTGGCTTTTGTTGGAGAAGAGTGAGCCTTCCTTGTCTATTCCTTTGCTCTGTCTCTCATACACCTCAATCATGCCTCTAGTTTAGACTTTGTGAGATCCAGAGTGATAGACGATATAGCGGAATATTGATTGTATTGCTATTGTCGATATTGTTTGATTGATATTGCAGCTTTGATGGGCTAATTATATAGAGTACATGACTTGGAGGGCAAGAAACCTTGTAGAGGTGGACTCAAATTACAATTGCTAATACTAACAAATATGACTAACATGATATACTCTAACACTCCCCCGCAGTCGGATCAGTAGTGACGCGAACAGCAGGAGCGTCGTGGACAGTCCGACTGGAGCATAAGACGAAGGCGCAAACTGGAGAGAGAGCCAGCAAGTAGGCAAGGTGATAGCTCTTGATACCGATGTTGATGTAGCCAAGGTGTGGGCGATGTAGTCGTGGTCGATGGTGTCGTGCGTTATGAAGTCGATGTTGAGGAAGTTGCTTATCTTGATGATGTCGTGGTCGATGTCGTTGTTGAGCCCGTGGGAAGATGCTGTAATTAATGTAGTAGAGGCGGGAGAAGCAATAGACAACTCTAGTTAGACGGAGCTGGGTTTGTGGAAGCAGTAGTAGAGGTAGATGCTACGTCTTGCCGAGTTTTCCAGACTCGAGAGTGTGTCGGGGACGACGAGACGCGCTGGTGTTACCAATGTCGGACATGCGAAGACATGGATCATCATGAACCATGCGAGCCAGAGTCGATTGGACTAGCAGAGAAGGCCTCCATGAATGGTCAGTGCGAGAAAGCATCGCGGTGCCGGTAAGTCAGCCTTTGGCGCCGGAGTAGATGAAGTAGTTGCAAGGAGAAAACTTGAGCACGTGCGCATGCAAAAATAAAAAATAAAAAAGACACTTCAACTCTGGCGGCGAGGTCTTGGTGGACGAAGATGTCGAGGTGGTTGTAGATGGTGATATGGTTGTAGCGTTATTAAATGTCGGGGATTGAACCCGGGTCATCGACTTGCAGGAGCGCATTGACGCTTCAGAGAAGGCGAGGTAGTAGATGCCGGGATTGAACCCGGGTCATTGGCTTGCAGGAACGTGGTGGTGCGGTATTGAAAGCGTGTTAGGAGTGCGGTGGTGATGTGGAAGAGGCGAAGAAGAACCCATTGGCGTTGACGACGACCAGGAGTGGTGGTGATGGCAAGGATGCGGTAAGTGTGGCGATGTTGTTGGTGTAGAAAAAGTTGTCAGCGATGAAGACCATGATCTTGATGTTAGTGTAGCCCTTTGTTGATGGCGAGGTGCGTACTCGGGGACGTGCTTGATTTCCCCGTCGGTGTTGTCGAAGACAATCCGGCTTGGTGGTGACGTGCGGACGGAGAATGTCCTTGGTACGGTCATTGACGAGGAGTTGTCGGTGATGCGTCAACGACTTGGTCAGAGTAGAGGCGCATGAGGACGACATGCGATAGTGGGCGACATAATCCGATCTATTATCAGCGAGAGAAGAAGAAACGCCAGACAAGCGGCCAATGAGAGAACAACGACGATCTAGTTTAGCCTGTTCTAATCTATGAGTTGTGCCGCCCCCGGTGGAGACTGGTCTCCACAGAAGTGGCGCGGCGGAAGCGGTGGTGGCTAAACTCTAGATTGAAGAAAAGCCTATAATACTATGATAGACGATATAATATTGATTGTATTTTTATTGTCAATATTGCTTGATTGATATTGCAGTCTTGATGGACTATTTATATAAAGTACATGACTTGGAGGGCAAGAACCCTCGTAGAGGTGGACTCATACTGCAATTACTAATACTACCAAATATAGCTAACGTGATATAATCTACACATAGTGTCTTCTGAATCCATATGTTTGTGATGTATTTGTGAGTGGTTCAAGATCCAAGTGTTAGCCAATTATTGTTACTTCTTGGAGGGCATGTGCCTCCTAATTGGCTAGAGAGCCACTTCGAAAACCTTCGTGGTGCTTTGCACAGGAGCCACGAGTTTGTGAAGGCCGACGATCGTGTGAGAACCCCTTCTTAGTGTTTGGGCATGGACTAAGTGTCCTAGGTCAAGTAAAAATAAGTTGGTCGTTGTGATAGTGTCCCTTTGGACTTTGTGTCCCAGCCTTCTCCAACAGGGACGTATGATACCATTGACTATCTGAACCTGAGTAAAGTCTGAAACAAACCCTGAAGTCGTACTCGGTGTCGGGATCAAACCCTGAACTCTCAATCCCAGTAATCAGCACCCTGAACTAACCATTCCCGGTTTACTTTTGCGTGATGCTAGTTTGCAGCATAAATTCGCTGACGTGGCAGTTGTCATCGCTGGGATTGTTGACTGCCTAATTTATTTGTGTCCACGTAGACCGACTTGTCGTTACAACCGGGCTCGTTCTAATTGAATCGGAGGGGAACGAAATCAGGGTTCATGGCGAGAGTGAGAGGGGATCGAGCAGGGTGGCGGCGGCAGCGTTTCCCGGCGGTGGATGTAGCTTTCCCGGCCGCGGAGTGTCATGTCCCTGAGATGAGAGCACGACAGATTCGGTGGGATACAGTGGATTACCACGATTTGGAGGAAGAATCGGGATGAGAAATCAGAGAAAGGGGATGAGAAACACAGAACGGGAGATGAGAAGCTCAGAGTTCATATTCATTTTCAACACCTCCCCTCAGGGTTACAAGCATAGCACTTATACTGACCCTAGACAACCACACAGACGTAGCACATGGCCCATAACGTAGCCCAGGCCCAGATTACCATCCACATGGTGACAGCGCATCGTTGGGGTGTTACACTCTCCACCCCTTGAAATTCGGCTTGCCCTCAAGCCGATGATGAACAATCTTGAATCAGAAATGTCTATAATCTGGTTAAGCCGTAGAGCCCATCCACCGGGATCATATGGTAGCAGGGCCTGCTTGTAGAAGCAGATGACGATCAAGCCCGCTGAATCTCCATGAACGAGTATGATAGTACCGCTCCAAAGAAACATCGCTTGCAACACCTTGTCAATACCTTTCTTGTAGAACTGACTGGAGTACAGATCTTCAAATGACAATTCCCATATTTTCGTTTTTTCCTCATAACAGTCATCCTTATAGTCCCAAAATTGATACGATTGTAAAATCGAACAGATGCCAACACCATGAGAAGAACTGGAACCTCCAGGCTTCCATGAATGCACTCTCTCCAAGTGTTGTTGCACACAATGACCGGGGCTGAAACCATTTCGCCTCCATGATGGTGTCTTTTCCCTCATTGAGCTTGATAGTGTGCTAATATTGGAGGCCACCATTTTACCACTGATCCTGAAAATACCAGGATTCCACAACCTTATTCCACACACGAATAGGCAAAAGCAGGTCAGTGGTTGTCTGCTTTTAACTGGGAATTCATTGGACATAAGTCTTGCCCCGGAGATGGGAGCAAAGGGAATCTTCAGCTGCCCTTGGAGAGCAATGCTGAAAAAATCAGTGTCCCCCTGAATAACATAGAGTGCCATGGGAGCTTCAGGTTTTATATTTCTATGATGCAACCCACATGAGCAACTCGCTGAAACAATAGCAAGCATCCGGGTATCCCATTGTTTTGAAGACTCGAAACCCAAAGCAGCACCACAAATGGCATTAGTTGGCTGTACACATGGAATATTATCTGTGCCTCCCAGTAAACTTTGCATTGTCACTAGTAATACCCACCATTGAGAGCTAATTATGTTGTAGCAAGAATATTCAGTTGTACGAGCAGATTTCAGTAATAGGTCTTCTAGATAAGCGTCACAATTCCTTAGAGCATTGTAGATTGTGGAATCACTACTGTATCCATCCCCTACCATGAAACTGTAGCAGTTGAGCACTACTTCAGTAAATGAAACTTTACAGGAGATACCTTTAACTCCTCCCGTACTGAACCGATCACAACCTTCACAACTGACCATGGTTGCACATCCTTCACTACTGTCAGGAGGTTTAGCTGGTGGTAGCAGATAATCAAGTTGAGCTGGTTGCACGAGGTAACAATTGTATTCAACTGTCTCACTCGTTTCAAGGAACATGCTGTCAGCTTCAAAAATTACATTGGTTGTCTTCTGAACAAACTGAGTCTGAGGCCACCATTTCTTAAGCCTCCGAAACACAGCATCCAAGTACCACATCACACTAGAATTGTGCACAGCATGGACAAGGCTACTACTAGAAGAGTTTGGCACATTACTCCTTACTTGCAGACTGTGCCCAACAAGGCCTGCATGTCCGCTCCCCGATGAGAATGTTGGTGACGCCTCAAGTGTGGAAGGGAGCGGTGGCAAGGTCGAACAGGGAACAAAAGCCCCGCTCGATGTAGTGGTGGCGCTCAGTGGTGGCTCGACGATGCTGCTGCGAGCTGTACTTGTGTGCTCGGCGACGAACAAAGGCCATGGCGATGGCCTGAGCATCTGCACCGCCACGGGACTATTGACGTCGCCATAGCTCAGACCACCCGTCGAGTAGGTGACGGGCATTGGTGCCATGGACGACGTAGGTGTCGCGGTTGCAGCAAGCGCTGACATCAATGTGGCGGCATCGTGACTTTGGCACTCCACTGGGACAGCAAGCTCGGGGAAGACGTCGGTGAGGGTCTCCGTAGGCGTGAGGCCGTGAACCCCATGGTCGTAGCCGTTGTCAAGATCCTCGGCGCCCATCGCCCCATCCTTCATGATTTCTTCCTCCCTTATCCGAGCAAGGGACGACGCTCTGGTAATGCTGGACGGCGATTGCGACTGCACGGCTTCTTGAATATCCGTGCGCAAGCCCTCGACGTACTGGTGGACGAAGCACTTGATGCTTAGGGTGGAGTTGAGATCTAGCACGAGATGTACGCGTTCCCAGAATGTCGTCGTGTACTCGGCCACGGTTGCCGTCTGCTTTAGCTCGAGCAGCGAGCACAAGTGTAGGTTGTACTCCGGCGACACGTCCTGGATGTCGAGGAGGCAGGCACGCTCGTAGATGCACCGGTCATGCAAGGCGAGAGCCCGCTCTGCTCCGCGTCTTGATCGAAGCTGAACCACCGCTTCCACATGATTGATTCTCTGGAACACGGAGATCTTCACCACGCCATACGCTACAAACACCTGCTGTAGCGTCTTCTCAGTGACCGGGTAGTACACATGGTGCACAGTGATGCGGAGAACACCGCCGGAGAACAACTCTGGGTGGCTCGACATTTCATCGAACAGATGGTGGGCAGGAAGTGGGGTGGTGATTTTTTGAGGATTTTTGCTAGCTCTGATACCAAATTGTCATGTCCCTGAGATAAGAGCACGACAGATTCGGTGGGATATAGTGGATTACCACGATTTGGAGGAAGAATCGGGATGAGAAATCAGAGAAAGGGGATGAGAAACAGAGAACGGGAGATGAGAAGCTCAGAGTTCATATTCATTTCAACACCTCCCCTCAGGGTTACAAGCATAGCACTTATACTAACCCTAGACAACCACACAGACGTAGCACATGGCCCAGAACACCTCCCCTCAGGGTCTATTGAAATGCGATGTGCTAGCTTCTGTGCTTAGCGCTGTTTGATTTGTAGTTGGTAATGTTCATGTAGAAAACTAAGAAGCAGGCCTTGGAGGCTGCTGCTGATAACAAAGCAGCTGGGACTACAGGCGAGGGT
The DNA here is from genome assembly GCA_012064385.1 of Puccinellia tenuiflora. NCBI lineage: Eukaryota > Viridiplantae > Streptophyta > Magnoliopsida > Poales > Poaceae > Puccinellia > Puccinellia tenuiflora. The sequence goes on from QRDG01001438.1 coordinate 255,299, forward strand.
GGACCAGTGGCCGATGAGAATGTAAATGCGGATGGAAGCAAGGAGAAAAAGAGGAAGCGGGGGAAGGCTTTGGATCTTCGTTTCAAGGAACTTGAGGCAAATGTCTCGGTTTCAAAGAAGCAGAAAAGGAAGAAGTAAGTTATCTAACCATCTGATCTCTTTTGTTTAGGAGTTCCCTCTCTATTCTCTGTTCTCTCTCTAGAGCCAAAGAAGACAACAGGGGACTAGAACTAGAGAGGAGCACACTAGTTTCAGGCAACATATGCCTTCCTTTTCTATTAGATTTTGTAGCAACGAATGCTACACTACACGGGCAACGAATGCCTACAAGCTTGGCAACCTATGCCTGCTGAAGCTACACCACAGCAACAAATGCCGGCAAACCTTAGCAACCTATGCTCGCCCTCAGCAACCTATGCTAGGACATTGGCTTGCAACTTACTTGCCCTCAGCAACCTATGCTAGGACCTTACAGGAGCAGCAACTAATGCTCTCCAACTCTCTTGCCTTCTCATATATGGGGTGCCTCCCTTTATATAGAGGGTTCAAGGCTGGTGCTACAGCATTCTAGAGCCTTCTACCGCTCTCTACTGAGCTACCCTATCTTCCAGCCTAAGAATTACATATAAATAGTAGTCTAGAACATACTAGCACCTACTAACTTAACTCCTAAGCAAGGATAGCTCTCACAGAACCTATGTGTGTTCACACTATACCCTGCACACAACCTATGTGCGCAGTTTACACCATGACAAGATTAAATCAGGCCAACAATCACCCCCCTAATCTTGTCATCTTCAATCAGCGCTGGACGTTCATCCGCCGACGCGAAAAACACTTGTTCTTTCTTCCGGTTGCGGCACTCAAACGAGCAGTGACCACGGACGCCACAGTCGTACCACTTCCCCTTCTTCCCAGCCTTGCGCCCACTACACACACTGGTGTCGGAGTCGTTGCTATTGTCCTCGTTGTTCTGTCAGCCTGCATGACCGCGGACAGCACCACGATCACCCTTCCTCGATTGATCACGTCATTGGACGACACACATCCAGCTTCCATGGGACCGACACACAGTCCTTCTTGGTCCTCGAATCTTGAGGCTCTGATACCAATTGTTGGGAGTTCCCTCTCTATTCTCTGTTCTCTCTCTAGAGCCAAAGAAGACAACAGGGGACTAGAACTAGAGAGGAGCACACTAGTTTCAGGCAACATATGCCTTCCTTTTCTATTAGATTTTGTAGCAACGAATGCTACACTACACGGGCAACGAATGCCTACAAGCTTGGCAACCTATGCCTGCTGAAGCTACACCACAGCAACAAATGCCGGCAAACCTTAGCAACCTATGCTCGCCCTCAGCAACCTATGCTAGGACATTGGCTTGCAACTTACTTGCCCTCAGCAACCTATGTTAGGACCTTACAGGAGCAGCAACTAATGCTCTCCAACTCTCTTGCCTTCTCATACATGGGGTGCCTCCCTTTATATAGAGGGTTCAAGGCTGGTGCTACAGCATTCTAGAGCCTTCTACCGCTCTCTACTGAGCTACCCTATCTTCCAGCCTAAGAATTACATATAAATAGTAGTCTAGAACATACTAGCACCTACTAACTTAACTCCTAAGCAAGGATAGCTCTCACAGAACCTATATGTGTTCACACTATACCCCGCACACAACCTATGTGCGCAGTTTACACCATGACAAGATTAAATCAGGCCAACACTTTTTGTTTGTTTTTATCGGATTCATGTAGCTTTGCATCCATCCATACATTTGGATTGTTTGGTGTCTCATGTAAAGAAAATTCCAAACTTCTTGCTTCAAGTGATGCTGAAGTTAATCGTGTTTGTTTTGGAAGTTGGACATATACTCTAGTAGAAACCTGCTAAAGGAAACCTCCATGTTCACTCATTACGAGGTGGAAATAGGGAATAATATATCTTGTATCACTGATTTCAGACATCTGGATGAGAAGAAAAAGAAGCGCAAGTGCAGTAAGGTTGAGACTCATGTGGAATTCCCCGGACGTGAAAAGGTCAAATTTGGTGAAGTCGTCGAGGCTCCACCAAAGTTGTCATTTCCGAAGGTGGCTTCTCTTCTCACATCCTTCTGTGTGAACTCGTGTACATCATTAGTTTCCTGTATTAAATGTATGTCTTCTGCTTTTGAAGCGCAAGAGCCCTTTGGATGCTTCTACTGAGAGACTAAGAAAAGAGGTGGTCGAGAATTACAGAAATATCAAAGGCTGGACATCAAGGCCTGGACTCCAGCTTCCTACTCTAGTTGAATAAATATCTGTGTAACCATTTGTTTTGTACCTTATTTTAAATCGGAGTAGCTAATAGAACAAGATCTGCACTCTCTTGTAAGCAGCTGTGAAACAAAACATTGTTGTTTGGTTCCAGTTTGCTTCCCCAAAGCGATCATTATATTATTCTCGGGAATTGGGAAATGTGAGACATGGAAATATATGGATTATTTGCTTTTGAAATGGCCATAGGAGCATAGAAAGACGTACCCAACAAATTACAGATTGAAGTGGCTCATGCTGCTTTGTCAAAAAAGAGTTGCTATATATTGGAAATGTATATATGACAGTGCAACAACCATGGATCTATTAGCTCCTTCAGCTATTCAAGCAGAAATTTTACGTGGGTACACAATTAGATCAAGGCCTTTATCCATGTGCAGGGTAAACATTGTTTTGTATACTTGACCCTTGGATTCATCTTTCAGTTTGAACCTGAAGAAATGTATGAGGGTGGCAGCCACAATTTTCATCTGCCTGTATGCAAATTCCTTTCCCAAGCATATACGGGGCCCTGCCTGATAATTGAAAAAGACATGTTAAATAAAAATGGCTATCTAAATTCTTAAGGAAAATAAAATTATCGTTGCTTGTGCTCGTGACTTGAGAACTGATGTTCACACATGCTTGATTTTCTGCTTTAGCAACAGGAGGCCAGATTAATGTTGATGTTACATGTTCTCTACTAACTCTTGGTGAGTACCTGGTTGTTCCCAGCATCAACCTAATTTGTGGGGTTGGACATGCTCACTTAGTATGCCCTCTAACTCTAAGCATGTGCATAGATTATTTGCTCACTGATACTTACATTGAAAGATACAAACTTGTAAGGGCTTTCTTGCTGGAAGACTCCATTCACAAGCCATCTTTCTGGCTTGAATTCATGGGCGTCCTCACCCCAAAGGTATTCCATCCTCCCCATTGCGTAGCTCATGTAGTTAATTACATCCCCTTTTATCACTCTATAGCCATTAGGTAGTACATCGTTTTCATCTGCCGTCTTGGCATCCTGAAAGAGCACCACAATTGTCTTTTAACCATACCAATGCCATGTTCGAGATAAATATATTTCCTGACAATAAAACTCAGAAGTTTTATTGTAATATCTCTCTAATGTTTTTAATACTTTCCAAAATACACTGCATATTAGGTTTCGTTAGGAAAGCCTTTGACCAATAATTATACTAATAGTCTATATTTCATATGGCATGAAATTAATGTCATTAGATTCATCTACCAAAATACTTATTTGTGGTTATGATTTTGTATCATAATATACATATGAATAGTGTAACTGTTTGTCAAGGGCTCGTCCTAATGGTACCTAATAAGCAATGTATTTTGAAAGAGAGGGAGTAGCAGTTTAGTATTATGTCAAGCAATTTATTTCTGTCTCCAACTTAAGAGGAGCAGCTATTCTACTCTTTTATTTATTTTTTGCAACCTGTTACTACAACTGCAATCCCACTCTTTTTCGCCTTATTTCTTTTTGCGGACAAAAGATGGCAGAGCTAGCATAAGCTCCATACTGTTACTATAAGTTCACACATTTGGAATGATTATCGTGTAGGTTACCATGCCGAGTTACTTACTCAACGGACTAGTCTAGTCCCTCAGTGTCATAATTACTTAAATATGACACTAATATCCAGTGTTCCAGGTTATGATAAGTTAACTGTATGTGGCTACACAATGGCAGATCTGAATTACAAAAAATTGTGCCAGGTCTTATTTTAGTTAGATTCTACTCTCTACAATGTATAGCCTTTGAAGTTTGAAGTCATTCATACCACTGGAACAGCAGGATACAGCCGAAGCGTCTCAGTTAATGTAGCATGGAGGTAATGCATCTTGTCAATGACACCTTGGTTTAATCTTGCGGTGTAGGTTTCCATGTTATCTTCTTGCGACCACTCAACAGATTCCTTGATTTCATAGGCAACCTTATCCTGCACCACAGGGTTCTTACAAAGCATGTAGAAGAACCATGAGAGGGTATTTGCCGTGGTATCTTTCCCAGCAATCAGGAAGCTGAGGACTATGTCACGCAGGTAACGATCATTCATCATCGCAGGATCCTCCTCACTTGCTAGTATGAATCTTGATAGTATGTCTTCTCTGGTTTTCTGCATGCATCATAGAAGAGAAGACATAGTTAGAAGTAAAACAGTATAGTGTATGAAGTTTTGCCTACAACTTTTATTTTGAATATTTTTTCTAGTACTTGTAAGTGACCAAATTTTGAACTTTTAGAGTTTTGGGACACATCATAAATCATACTAATAGAGCATAGCACCCTAAAAATCAAATCACCAACGTTACACTTGGAAATTGATGCCATGTGGTAGATTATGTATAGTTCAACAAGTCCTGCCAACTCTATGCAAGGTTGTGTTGAAATGATTGGAATACGAAGTAAAACTTTATTCAAAACGTACTCAGACGGTAACAAACTATAGTGCAGACAGATTTTCGTAGCCCTTACATGATCATGTCCATTTTTCATTTGCCTTCTCTTTTGATGGATCAACTGCATCACAAAGTTGTCAATTATCTGAATGCTCTTCTTGAGTTTTGCTTCTGATCCGATATTAAGACGCCGTTTTACTTGCCAGAACAGATCAACAAATCGATAGTAAACAAGAGAGCTTGCTTCGTCAAACGCATTGCTGAATTGAATGCTAGATTCGTCTGACCCGGATAGTGTGTTAAGATCGGTACCAAGCCCCACTTTGAACATTGAATCCATTGTTGTTCTCATCAAAGGTCCTGAGGAAATTTGTACGGTGGTTACTTGACTTGCAATCAAAAGGTAGAAATAGGCAGAACAGAGGTTGTTCAAGTCACTTAGCTTTTGGAACCTATTGCAAACAACACAGCTTTTTAAACGGCCATAAACCATTAAACTTTGAACTGGATTGTAAGTAATCCTTATGTTAGTGTTTCTTTCTCAAAACATGAGTTATGCATAGACCAATTCAGAAGTTTACAGTGTGATACTTTCTTCTCAGAATAGCTAGCTTGAATTTTCGTTCAAGTGCAGGATTGGATTTGCCTTTACCCTTTTGTAAGTTGAAGTGCTAAATTAAAACGGAGTAGAGACAAAAAGCTACAAATATGGACTGAACTCTTATAAATATTAAAATATTGATCATAGTCATGGAAGTACCTGCATATTTATGGTAATTCTGTCAGCAGCTGCATATGAGATCTTCTCTGCCAATTTTGCAGCATTCATTCTAAAAACATCACTGCTGAAGTCACGTAGCACTTTTGTTGAGAATTCGTGGCTTGCTATCTTCCTCTGGTGTCGCCACTTTTCCCCATCTGTGGCAAAAATTCCGTCCCCAAAGAGATCCCTCATAATTTCAGTGATGAAAGCCCCCTGTGAAATAGGCTCCAACATCATCTAAAAGCTGTGCTCGTAGGCTCAGTGTTTTACCTTTATATGCATTTGCAATAGCTGTTCAACCTGATCTCTTTCTTATAAGGCTGTGAGGTTCATTTGATAATTATTAGATATATTTCAGTTTACCGCTAAAAAAAGAGATACATTTCAGTTGACATGGCAACATGTTAGTTATCCAGTTTTGGATTTAAAATTACTTAGTCTAGATGATTTTGTGTGTGAACTTAATAGCTGTCAACTCAATGTTTTCATTAGCTTGGAAAGACACACTGTTGTTTTCATTACCTTGAGAAAATTATAGCATGTATGTTAGCACTTAGCAAACTACTCAAAATGACCATCCATTGCATAAATCTTCAGGATTTAATCATCGGAACACAAATGAATTATCTATTTGTCAGTACATTAATCCTTAAGAGCAGAGACGTTCAGCATGGAGAATCACCTTACTGTATTTACTGAAGTTGGTCTTGAGAACATGCTCGATGACGGCTGGGTCAGAGGTGAAGAACTCACTGTGCCCAGGATAGACCAGCCGGCTGGTGCGGTGCAGAAGTGCGTATGACACGTGTTCGTCAAAGATCCTGTCGAAATTCTTGAACTGACGAAGCACAGTCCCCAGGAGCGGTGGCCGGTCTTGGGCTCTCTGGGCGAACTCTCTGATGCAGAAGACGGCGAAGGACGCGACAACGCCAAGGACGTAGAGGGTGATCGTCAGGAAGGCTATGGCGAAAACTGAAACTATGCATATCCCGGCGGATGCAGCGAGGGAGGAGAGCTGGGTGGCCATTAGAGCTGGTTGACTCTGCTTGCTGAGAACAGCTTACCATATGCATCTTATAATTTTGCATCGTATAATTTCCCTAATAGAAAATTGGATAGCGCATAGTTGGAACGGCAACTTGACAGCAACGCCTACATGAAACACACCCCGTAGGCGTAGCAGTTGAGCTTTGACTGCAACTTGATAGCGGATAATTCGGTAGGCGCAGCAGTTGAGCTTTGACTGCTTGTACTGCTGTGATATTTTATCAGTGCTACTGTACTGAAAGACATCTCGAACTTTGTAATACTAGTTTTACTAGCAGCATGCCCGCGCATTGCAGCGGAAAAGAAAAGAACGTTTGACTTGAGAAATACACATAATTTTCTATGCATCTATGAAAAACCATTAAGTTTTGCTTGAACATGTGTGAATTGTGCCGGTGGATAGAGCAACGACTCATTTGGTTGTTGTGAAGAAGCTGCAAAATCATGTGTGAAATAAATGTCTATTCTCTCAAACCTCTCCACTCTCAAACAATCATAAATAGCATATGTTCCCGGTTTTAAAATATGTTTTAAACGCATTTCTAAATGTAAAAAAATGGACAAAAAAATTAGCGTGTACATCTTGACATTTGCCATAAATTGTTTCACACAAAACTATATTTTCTATGCAGTATGTAAAAAATACATTTAATGCTGACATCTGTTTTGTCTTTTTACATATGCGAAAAAATATTTGTTGGGAATTTTGTACACGACAAAATTTTGTTGACATTTTTTTTGACATTTCGAAAATGTGTTTGCCGGTGGTAGGAGTATATACTTCCATATGCTAAAGTCAATTTCCGCAACAATTATTTAGCTCTTATTTTCCCGTGGCCCAAAAAGCAAATGATCCTGTCATAAGCCTTGACTCTGAATTGCACTTACACTTACCGTGACCTACATGGCTGCATCCAATCATGGCAATTGTGATTATTTAAACACAAGCCGTTGTGATTTCATCATATGAATGAAGGTCCTCAACGGGTAATTCATCGGAGGTAAGCGTTGCACTATTGTCAATGAAGCAAACAAGTTGACAGAAAATCGCACAAAATTGCTTATCACTCATTTGATTATAGTTCCACAATGTTACTGTACCTAATCTTTAGGATACATTGTCCTGAACCAAATACACCAGACAGGCTCAGTCCCACCAGTACATTCTCATCCATACTTAGAATCACCTGGCAATAAAAACATTAGAAGCAAAACAAAAAACAGACTACAGAATCATAGTCTGATTAGGAAAATACAAATAGCTTCAGACCACCCTAGTCAAGTGCGGAGATACGAGCAGGTACAGACAATCAAGTGCTTGTTCAGCAACCAGTACATCACGTCTTCACATATCTCCTAAACTTACAGAAGGAAAGTGTTCATGGTGAGGTAAATGTGTGAGATTACAAAGTATTCTCATCACCCTTCCGAAGAAGTAGGAGAGGGTTAACTGTATTTTACTTGTGATCTCATCATCCACATCAAAATACACCAAAATATCAGACAGTAAACAGAAAAATAATTCAGAAGTTTTGAGCAATCAATACATCATCCTATCATATGTGAAAAGAACTGGCATGGCCGCCACAGTAGCTGACCTCTTTGTCATGAACATCAAATGCAGGCAGAGGAGACATCGTCACCTGCTCGCCTCAAGAGAACTCCGACCTCATCCATGGTATTCTCACCGGCCTGTACAGGATGTTTGTAGCAATGAACACGGTCAGGATTAGATATTCCATTTTTTTATTTTATTTTGTATGAGAATATACATCTTCCACGCGGATTTCTAACATCCTGATTATTAACCTACTATAGAAGTACAAAATGCATGTGAGGATGCATCTTGGAAAACCTCGATGATGAATATATTTGTTTCAAATATAGGATACAATTTGGCCAACACAAGTAGTGGCAATGGCGAGGCAAGAAAGATTTCATCCAAAAAGATTTAGCTTCAGTAACAGAAGCAATGGCAACTCCAATAAGCAAGACCAGTAGAGAAAACTTGATACTAACACTGCACAATGCTAGTTAGATTCGTGTCTGCATAGTGGCTTTCTACCAACTGATCAAGATTCAGACAATGGGAAATCACAAGATCAGAGGTAATCTGTATAGTTTTATTCATGAACTGATACGACAGTTACTGCAGTTGCAATGAAATCATGACATACCATGTGCAATGTACCAAGTACAAAACAAAGCATAGATAGTCATGTCTTTTTTTTTCCTCCTGAAGCCTCTTCTAGTGCATTACATATCTCTGTTCCACCACTTCACACATATGAGAGTATCCCAGTGCATATATGAACATTGAGCAGCAGAGCAATACGTCAATTAACCAGATCAGAGATCTCCGAGTAAAAGTAGTTACCATTAGAGATCATTCATCTCGCATCACAACCACCCCGGAGGCATCAAAAGTAACTACACTCAAGTTCGAATTGCACATAAATATGGAGTAGCGAAGATACAGTACCAGACCTTCTCCCTTATGCAAAAGTGCAAAACTGCCTGCAACACCACGCTCAGCTTCAAGACGATCTTCAGCGCATCCATGGCCAGCCCTGTCACCGACGCCACAGCAGCAATCGACCAGGCCGGCATCACAACTGCTTCTGCGTGTACGAACAACGATGCGTGTATTGCTCCACGAACGACGAACGACGTTGGGGACTGCGCTGCCGATTTCGGCTGCTAGCGCCGCCAATCAACACAGTTGCTCACCGGAATGAGCTCATCGCGGCCTCCTCTACCGATTTCCCGTCGTCGTCTGCTGGCTGCCCTCCCCTCTATCCTCCAGACCCCCTCCTCAGGCACGGGCGAGCAGGGCATTCGTCTCCTCCTCTGGCCACGGCAAGGAGGTGGCCGTCCAGCGGCACCGGCTGGGCGTCTAACGTGCGGCATCCTTCTCGGCTTCGTCTTCTCAGGACGGGAGGACTGGGGCGGCAGCGGCGGCGCCCAGCGCGGAGGCATGAACATGGGGCGGAGGAGCTTGAGACTGAGAGGAGGAGCCGCCTGCCGGAGCAGCGAAAGTTGGGGCAGGGGAGCTTCGTCCATGCCGCATGCCGGAGCCGCCTGCTTGGAGACGGGGAGGAGGACACCGCGGGGTAGCTTGGCGACGTCCCGCCGGCCAGAGCAGTGGAACTTGGGGCAGATGAGTTTGGAGAAGGGTACGACACCGCCGGCCGGAGCAGCTTCAAGATGCGTGGCTGGGAATTTCATGGCAGGACGGCGACCTACAGAGGAGGAGAGGAGGAGTACGTCATGCCCGTGAGCTCGGCCCCTCCGTGTTTCCGTATGACCCCAGAAGCGCGAGATCCTCCATCTCCTCGTCGCGGCCACCGGCGCTCTGGGCGTGAGGGAGCCGGGATGCAGAGATCGGGGCCGGCGGGCGGCGGCAGCGGACACTGGGGGCGGCGGTGTGGACGGGGAGAGCTTGTGCGAGGATTTTTTTTCTTTTCCACGGGAATACCGAACCGGCACCTTATCACTTGGCGGTGGCAAAAGAAGTAAATAGTCCAAACTACGAAGGGCAGAATCGGAAATAAAAATTACGTACCATTGAACCATCACGTCCCATCCCAATATTATAGTTTAGACTAGCAAAAATGCCGTGCGATGCCACGGGCGAACAAAATGGCTCATCTCACTCCATCAGGAAACTTTTTTTTGTCTTACATGATGATCAAGTTCACATAAAAAAATGATCATATCAAATTCAGATAGCACAATACAATGTAGTTGTCGATTTACTTAAAACTGTTGAGACACTGAATGTGCTGGCAAAACCATTTGTTATTCGAGTGTGCCTTGATAAAAGGTTTTCCAATCGTCTCTTTGTTTCGTTGTACATCTTAGTCTCTTCATAGTTCAATCACAAGTATATCAACAAACAAAATTACATGTATACTAATGTAGACTACCTCTAAGACATCAATAATATATACTCCCTCCGTATCAAAATATAAGATGTTTTAGCATTTCTCTTTCCATCCGTATGTAGACATGTTTTAGTGTAAGATTCATTTAAACCTTGCACTAAAACATGTCTAAATACGGATGGAAAGAAAAATGCTAAACATATTATATTTTGATACGGAGGGAGTAGCATCTTATTTTGTGTTGATCCATGCCTCTCATCAAGGTCTCTTCGGTAATCAAGTAGTGGCACTTTGCTGAAAACAAGCATCTTCCCTTTGTTGTATGCATTGCTATCTTCCGGAGATAAAAAGAGACAGGGAAACTATAATTCATCCGATCACAAAAGGCATCAACTGATCAAAGTGAGAAAGTCAGATAATCTTGCTTCTATAAAAAAAACGCCCAGGGTAGAAGACATCACAACTCACCACATGCAGCAACATACATCAAGAGGATCACCGGAGTAGACCATGGAGGGACTGGGAAGGAAGTCACCTTGCTGGCTGTGACGAGGCATCTCCAGGTTGGGGAGAGGGCGACTGCACACAGCAGCTTAGGCGATTTCAGCCGACGGCGAGCCACTGCGGCGAAGCGCTCATGAGCTCGGTCCCGAGGCCTCTATCCAATCCGCTGCCCTGGTCAATCGATCGAACATAGAGATACCTAGCTAGCTGTAGGGAGTCGCTCTGTTCCCCGACCTCTTGAAGGCGGGTGCGGGCCAATGCGAGTGAATCGACCGTGGTGACGCTCGGCCGGAGGCGGGGAAGATGAGGACGGTGCCCATGGCTGAAAGTGTCTGGACCTGATTCCTTCAATACGGACGTATTGCCCAACGAGGCGGGCGCGTACACGTGATAAGCTGGACGCGTGGATGGCTATAACGGCGGCGCGACGAAGTGGCCAACAGCCCTGCACCAGCAGGGGCGGCAATCATCGATCAGTCCAGCGCAAAAGTGTGTCTGCAACATGAGAAGCTGCTTCTCCCAGTAAACTCCGGCGTTACTCTAGCCTCGCGTCGGCAGTGGATCCTGTGTTGATCCGCATCAATTTATCGATCTTCTCCTTCTCCTTTGTCGTGCACGCACTCACGGCCCTGAGCTCGACCCAGACCTGCCGCATGTTTCTCCATCATTGACACGGGCTGGAATCGTTCGATCTTCTCGCTGCCGACCGGCCGGATATATATACAGGATGAGCTGTAGCTAGGTAGGCTGGTCTTCTTCGGATCGGACTCCCGTCAATCGAGGCGCGAAACTAAGAAAGCCGGACGGACTAAACGGACGAGGGGGAAAGATCGGGGGAAGAAAACGACGTACCTACCGCGACGGACGACGGAAGAAACACAGGCCGTATTATATAGTAGAGATAAGGCTAACACACCCGAGTTTGGTTGATGCCTTCAAGTTACGTAGTTTTATCCTTGGCATCCGTCAATTCAAAACACTTAAGAGTTGCCTATATACATAGATATATCAATGCAAAAGCACGAAAATATCTATGTTTGAGTCATCAGAAATCTTTAATTCCATTTTATAGTTGTCTTTCCAATTATTTCAATACTAATCATTCCGTCACAAAATGTAAGGCACATTTGACTTTTTCTGGTCAAAACACACAACTTTGAATATTATTCCACTTATAACATGTTAGTAAAATACAAATGAATCAAAAGTGTTTCTCAAGACAAATATAATGATAGCATTTATACAAACCCAACATATATTATTTGGTATATATAGTGTTCAAAGTCGTGCATGCAACTATCTGATTAATGATGTTCTGTTAATGCCCAATCGGTTATTATCTGTTTCGCTCCGAATCTGACAAGAAAATATGGTAGAGGATATGATAAAGAAAAGAAATCTGATCATACTTACACATGTTCTCTTATGTTATATTTTGTTAATAAAAAAGTTTTACGTATTTTCTCTCATGATGTGCATGTAGTTTTGGAAATTTCATACAATATTTCTTAATTTAACCTGAAATCTACGATGATTGGTGTAGGCAGCTAGGCATGACTTAAAAAGCCGGCAAATTACAATTGTTTTTTACACTTTTGTTTTCACATCAACCATTGAGGGTAAAACATGTAAAGTTTAATAAAAATATTTACTTGAAAATTTGAGGATAGTTTATTTATTTAATTCTTCAACTACCTTAGTTGAACGTGTTGTAATCGTGACTTTGTGAGGGTGTGTCTTGTAATAAAGAAAAAGAAACACAGAGTTCAAAAAAAACACAGGTCTACTTTTTCCAAGGAATTTTACACGAAGGATTAAGTATAGTTTTCACCCCCAAATGTCACACATTGGACATAAATCCCCCTGAACTAAAAATTGGGAGTTTTCAAACCCTCAAATCCATAAAACTATCTAAATCACCCCCTACCACTCAATTTTGGTGGTTTTGGATGAATTTAAGTGGTATTGGGGCAATTTGGGCTGTTTTGACGCGCTGACGTGGCAGACTAACTGACGCCGTTAGTGTGTGGTGGGGCCCACCTGTCAGTCGCTCTCTCCTTTTGTGTCCTTATTTCTTTTGCGTTGACCCGGCTGCCAGTCGTCACTCCCCACTCGCCCGTGCCACCTTAACCCCCACCGGCGGAAGACAGGAGCACCGTGGACCGTGCGCTCACCGGAAAAGGAAAGGGACGGAAACGGAAATCGGCCGCAGCAACCGGTGAGGATCTAAACTCCACACCCAGACAACCACCAGCATCGGCGCTCGTGCAGTAGCCGACACGATGAGGGAGCGAGACGCGCTGCCCCAGCTGCCGCTCGCTCCACCCGCCGCATCTGATCCCTCCGGCGCCCACCCCCAACCACCGCGCCATCTCCTTCCTAAACGACCTCGGGTGAAAACTTATTTCTTCACCGCCTAAAAAAACAGTGTGCCTGGAGCGGCCCT